>JAASGX010000056.1:0-58347 GCA_023334415.1 Phytopythium chamaehyphon | reverse complement strand
CTCTTTCGACGTTCCTAACCAGTGGTAACCAAGTCTCTGAATGTCTCTGTCGACCGACAAACGAGGGGTAAGTTACCACTCGTTTGTCGGTCGACAGAGCGATTCAGAGACTCGAGTAGATTTTTTTGGAGAGCGGTTCGTGCCGCTGGCAGCGGTGCACAGTTGTCTGGAGGTTGTCGAGTTGAAGGCGCTGACCACTGTGGCACCTCGCTCCTCGTTTCTGCTCGGTGCTGACGTGGAAGAGGGCCGAGCAGAGTCAGTAGTGGGACGTTGAGGAGACTCAGCCAACGCCTACACACGCAGGAGGACGGTGAATCGATCATGTTGCTGCAGGATTCAAGGCAAATGCCGAAGATCTCAATCAGGGCAGCACCTCGACTGTATTTTGTCTCAATTTTGAGTGGCATGACATACCAACCACGTTGGAGTCTCAGGTTGAATGCCAAATGTCCGTCCGGCTTGATGGCACCAGCAAAAGCAAAACATAACCCACCAAATTTCGTGTCGAAGGCGAGGATTGAGTCGAGCTGAGCTCGCCACTCGCCACTCTGCCATCTGCAGCGCACAGACACGATCTGGTCGCCACGTGCTTCACCGACCAGAGCCTCGCGACGAGTCGATGTCATCGCTCCTCCCTCAGCCATTGCTTCATCCCGACGAAGTCGAGCGGGTGTCGCACGAAGTGCAATGCTGTGAACTGGAAAGAGGCGAGTGGCTGTCGCCTCGACCTTCGCCACCGGCCAGGCAAGCGCGACCGAGTCTCACGCCTGCGACTCGCGCGAGGTGGTTTCTGGCCCTTCATCCGGCCTCTCGAGCAAGACCGTCGGCAGTCGGTCGATAATCGAGAGTGAGACGGGCATGATCTTGTATTGTGCACGCTCGTGTTGGGCAGTAAGTAACGCTGTGCAAGAGCGCCTTGCGCTCTCTTGGATACTGTTCGTGCTGTGCACCGCACTGCAAGCGCCTTGTCCACGGCTGAAATGGCGACACAACGTTGCCGATCCTGCGTCGGCCGACGTCACCAGGGCCATCACCGGATGACCGTCGAGATACGTAAGCGAGGCAATCAGGCGTGGGTCTCACGCCCGAGCGCTTGTGGTGTTCGCTGAGCTTCCCGGCATCTAGATTCCAGCCACGAATGTCATATTTTATAAAAATATATGTGTGTCATTATTTATTACTAGAGGCAAATAGATGGTTTGCAAATAGAAATAAATATTATGACGATGCAAGATACACATTTTACAGGTAATGGCTGCGCAGCCATGGCTCTCAGACCAACACAGATTGCAGCGTCGCCTTCACGGTGACTTCATGTTGCACCGATGAAGCTTGGCATGACCTCAACGCCATGGCAATGCCCGTGCCAATGCCAATGTCGATGCCAATGCCAATGCCAATGTCCATTCCAATGCCCATGTCCGTGCTGATGAAGCAATGTGTCGGCGTTCAGGATTTGAACGAGGTGGCAGTTAAACAAAGTACGCCCAAGGAAACGCAATGCTAGTGAAGAGGGCAATGGCCGCAATGGTGGGGATGCATGGTGCAGTGCTTTACTGTCAATATCTTAGGGTACCGTAGTCACTAGACTACAAAGGTGGTTGGTGGGGTTGAGATGAAGAACGCAGCGCTTGGTCTAGAAGACCGCGCAAGGTGCGAACTGGGAGGACTGCTGCTGGTCCCAGAGCAGCTGCAGCACCTCGAGGTCCTCGGGCGTGAGCTCGCTGGGCGAGCACAGCGGCTCGAGGTCCGCCATGGTCCAGTCGACGGCAAAGTCCTCCTCGTCGCTGTCGAGCATGAGCTCCTGGAAGTACCCCGTGGGCTGGGCCGGCAGGACGGCTGCGAGGGCCGACGTCGCTCGCACGATCTCGGGTACGGCCGACGTCGGGGCTGAGACACCGTTCATGGTACTGGAGGCGAGCTCGAGCTGGCGGCGGGCGCGCAGGCGCTTCTGCATGTTGCGCTGGTTGATGTTGGCCTTGATGCGGTGCTCCTGGCAGAGCTTGTGTACTGTGCCGTTGCGCTTGCGGGCTCGCTCGTTGGCGCAGGCCTTGCTGCGGTAAGTGCAGCGCATGTGGTCCGGCAGGGCGAACGCGGCGTCGTGCGTGGTGGGGCTGCTGGGGCTGTGCATATTCGCGGTGTGAAGCAAATTGGGGAATGAACCGATGGCTCGATCGATGGCTCGAGGCTCCAGGCGAGTCGACACGAGGCGACCGCGTTCGCAGAAGCCGCTGAACTGGTACAGTACAGCAGCTCTCGCTCCTCCGTCACCATTTCGCGCCTCAGTCCCACACTCGTGCGTGCACAGGAGACTGGACAGCATCTGCGTGCTCGTGCTTGCTGGCACTCCACTGCAAGTGTGCAAGTGTTTTCGTACGGTACTGCTCGAGACCATTGGATACCGAACAGCTAAGGCTGCTCCGATTGCGCTCAGGACGATGGCCAGGGGCGGAATTTCCAGCCTCTACGCTCTCTACAGCCGCTCGAGATGTCGGCGAGCGCCACATGGGGCGGTTGACTGGACGCGGCAGTGAATTCCCGCTGTATTCTGGGCCGCCACGATGGACAAGGAGCTCGCAGCCGTCCAATCCGCGCGACGAGGACGGTCGCAATCCGCTCGGCCGTGTTGACTTGACGCCCTCGCGGTGCTTTTGGCCGGGAGCGCAGCCGGGCAGCGCGCCCTCTGTCGGTCCTTATGCAGTCCACATGGTGCGGTCCTGTCGGCTCGGATGCCGTGATGGCGTGTGCGCCAGGGATGTGTGCGAAGCTACCTTCCACGTGGAGAAGTGGAGAAGGAAGGCCATTCGGCCGGCCAGGAAGGGAGGCAGGAACAATCGTAAGCGGCCAACCGCCGATTGCTGTGCGTACCGTACAGGCTTTTGCGGTGCACGCCACTGTCGGGGAGCTCCTCCAGGCACCATGTGGGCTGTAGCCTTTCAAAAGTCGCGATTGCGCTTAATGCGATCTGACTAATACCGATTTGACACGTCGGTAGTTGATGCGATAGCACGTCCACTTAGCAGTACTTGACGGTATGTGTGTATATAAAATTTTCTTATATAGTCACATTTGAGGCAAGTATCAAGGTAAAGTACCATTACAACGCGCAAGACCGCGTGAACTCATTTTCGCGGCGAAATCCTGCGGCACGGCACATCCCCACGGGCGCTTCAACCTCGGTGAAGATCAGCGCCAGTGGTACGTCGGCAGTGCACTGCCCACAGTGCGCCTCGCAGAAAAATTGCGGAGGCTCGATTGGCCTCGGGATCCCCGAGATACGCTCCGGCGGTGCCGGTTGACGTGGTTGCACTGGCGCAGCAACACTGGCAAACCATTGTCCTAGCGTCGATCGTCAACTCATTCGGCTCTCATCTCCAACACCATTTTTCCTGCGCGAACGTGAAAATATTCACCGAGACGTGATTTGCTCACCATCCCGCAAGTCGCCTCGGGATTTGTGCTCGCTCGCCCTGGTGGCGACTGCGAGCCGACCATTGCGCTGCGGCATGTTGCATGGCTGCCCAATTGCGCCACCTCTGCGGATAGATGGTCGGATGGATGGATGAATGGATGGATGGCGGCGTTGACCGGCCGGACGACGCACGTCGAGCATGCGCACGCGCCATCCGGACTCAGGATACAAAGCGCGCAGCAGCTGGAGCTGGTGCGCTCGCACGACACTTTTGGCGCCGATGACTGGGGCTTACGATTGCCGGAGCGCTTACATGCCAACACCGTCACAACATCCCGCTGCTCCTCCTTGACTTGATATTCTACGGTACTGGTCGGACCAAGACCCGACGTGCAGAGCCGTAGTGCACCGGTACTGACCAAATTTCCACGTCAAGTGATTTCCATCGCCAAGACCACGAGCGACGCAGCCAGCTCGCTTTGGCCCCAAGTGATGGCGCTACGACTTTATAGGGCTCGCAATAGAATTGGCATGCTCGAAAAAATGGCTTGAATGGGGCCGGAGAGCTCCCAAAGGAGCACCACGATCCTTTACGGGCTTGCCATTTGGCACACAGCGGCAGAGGCCGCCCAAACGCTCAACACTCGCCACTTGACGACCGACCTCGAGCATGTCTTGACCAAATCCTGTCAGACGCCCGTGCTCTGCGAACACCAGTCAGCGAGTCAACTTGACGCGCCACGTCAGCGTCGGACACTCGACTCGCCCTCTGCCAACCGGAATGCGGAGCAGCAAAACGGACCTTAGCGACAAGCGAAACTTGAGGCTCGATGTGCGACGTGCGCACATCCTGATGAAGACAGCGGCGAATCTGAAACGCAGTGCACCTGTCCGGGCCTCACGTCATGCTGGGTCGGCTCCATAATGTACAGTACCGAGGTGTTCGACTCTTCTAATGCAGCAGCAGCGAGCGCCTTTGATGCAGCAAAAGCCTGCTGCTGCCGCCACCATAACACAGTGGTGCAGCACAATGCACATTCTAGCGCGCTCGTGTAGTTTCGATCCGCATGATATTGGCCTAATAGCTCTCGGATTTGTTGTTAATTCGGAGACGCACCCCAGGTCTCCCAGTGTCCGCCTGGGGGCCACATAACGCGTTACTGCCGTCCTCTGCTTCTATTCTGTCCTCGACTATGATACACTTCTCAATGCGCCAGCGTGAGTAATTTCCGACCACTGAGCTGTTCGCTGGTCAACCGAGCGCTGTCCAAACCGCTGCTTCGTCCGTTCATACCAGCGCCTCCTTCTTCTCCCAGAAGAGCTCGAGCGCCTCCAGGTCCTCTGCGCGCAGGTCCTCGGGCTCTGCCAGCGGCTCGATTGCATACAGGCCCCACTCGTCCACGTCTTCATCTTCGTCCAATGAAGCAGACGCGCTTCTCGGCCCGCTGTCGACCGGAGCAGCTGACCGCACCTCGCTGCCCACGCCATTGCTGCTGCCGCTCTCCGCTCTCCGCCGCCGCTCGCGCAACCGCTGCTGCATATTGCGCTGGTTCTCGTTCGCGCGTAGTCGATGCTCCTGGCACAGCTTGTGGAACGTGCCATTGCGCTTCTGCGCGCGCTCGTTGGCGCAAGGTTTGCTGCGGTACGTGCATCGTAGCTCCGCGGGCACGTCATTCTTGGACGCCATGAGATGACCGCGATGTAGAGCGGGGGCTCGTCTTCAGTGAGCAGCTCAATGGGGCAGCTCGACACGGAGCTGGGAAGTCACGGAATGGGCGCCATGGGCCGACGCTGGCCGCCAGTGACCCCCAGGGCTCCGTTTTTGCGTCGACGAGTGTCGAGTGGGAACGTACCGACCAGCGGTCTACCCGTTTGCGACGATCGAGGGTCAGGGACGGGGGAAACGCGCCAGCTGCACCGACCATAGAGGAGAAAGGGATGGGATTCGAAAGCCTCGTGACACGTCGAGAGGACTGGCCGATCCAACCGCTCCGGCCTGACACCCTCTGTGTTGCACGAGCTGTCGATGGGAATAGCGCCGTGCACCTGTCTGAGTAGAGTACAGTAGAATCGCAGCTGGATGCAGTGCAACCACAACGCACCTGCGCCGTGCCAAGCAGGGTCAAAAGAGTTTTCACCAACGGATTGGAAGTTCTAGCGCTTATCAGGACAGCTCGCCATGTGGCAAAACCTGGATTGTCAAGTACCATTACAGTGGCACAATCTGAACTTTTTGTCTCGAAAGTCAACACGATGGTCCGACGCTCCACCGAGTGACATCCATTTACATGGAGTCATGCAGGACGCGCCTCGTAATCCGAGCGGCCAGAGGCGTGAACTACTGGCTGTGTGCACGCAGTGCATGATATCAGCGCTCGATGTGCATTGAGCAAGCGTTGCAGCGCGGTCTGTGTTCATTGAATGCTGCTTAGCGCCATTGCGCGCTGCGTGTCGCTGCAGCATCGCGATATCGTGGAGACCTTGGGGGACAGCAGCGCACGATCTGCCGACAGTGGCCCTGATTGTGGTTGTGCATGAGTGCATGCCGGGGACGCCAGATTGCTGAACATCGTAGAAGCACTTGCATCTAGTATGGCGACTGGCACGCCGGCAGTCAGTTCGCAAGTCCATGCGACGTCCCGGCGGATGGCAAGCCAAGTTGCGTGACGCGGTGTTGGCGAAAACGGGGTCACATTGCACTCTCTGGCGGTGCTGAATCGCCTCTGGCAACTGATCGGAAAGGATGTGGCAAGTGCGACAGGAGCAATGCAGCTTTCCCGACAGGACGAGCCTTCGTGTTGCATGTGGATATCTCTGTCACGCGAACTGGAAAGCCTACATTGACGCCCGGACTTTGGGCTTCAAACGATGCAACGTTGCAGAGGTATCACGGGAATGCAACACAACTCTCACGGGAAATCGATGAGCAGCTGCAGCGCTCGGTGGAAATTTATGTTGTTGACACGGACACTACCTATATATACCTATTGATTTGTAGGGCTTGAGTCGAGACGATGAGAACATGCAGAAAGGCAGGCTGCAGCCTGAGGACGACATGAAGATGTAGAGCTGGCGTAAGTACTGCTGGCTGGCTGGGGTTACCTGGACTTGGTGTGAGGCTGGATATATTGTCGGCATGCGACGAATGGTGGAGCGTTGCGCTCTTGTTGCTTGGGCAATGCACTCGGGAGAAATTGCTGGTGATGCTGGCGCCTTGGATGTCGAGCTAGCCGATATGTGTGCATTTGCTAGTTGCCAAACTGGCGATCCCAAAGCACTTGCAGGGCTTCGAGATCTTCGGGCTTGAGGTCAACGGGCCCACTGAGCGGCTCAATCTCGATGAGGCCCCAGTCGTCGACGTCAGCGTCGTCGTCGAGGCTGCCGTCCTCGTCAAACAGCAGCTTGTTGAGCAGCTCGTTACCTGACGATGCCTCCTGCTGCCGCCGCTCGCGCTGCCGACGTGCCATATTGCGCTGGTTCTGGTTGGCCCTGATGCGATGCTCTTGGCACAGCTTGTGCGGCGTGCCATTTCGCTTTCGAGCTCGCTCGTTGAAGCACGGCTTACTGCGGTAGGTGCAGCGCAGCTCCTCGGGGACTTGCTGGTTGCTCATGGCTGGTTATGAGTGTGTCTCGGTGGTCTCGAGAAATCAACTCCAGTGTGGCCTGCTCAGTTGCTGGGCATTCGGAGAATGAGCCGCTCAATCTCTCAAGCGTGTACGGCTCCGTTCGTGGTGATGCACTTTGGCGTCGCGCTGGCGAAAGATCTACCTTCACTCAGTTTGAGCTCACCAAATGGACACTTTGACCATTGGTTGTGGTTTGGCTCGGAGCGCTCAACGAGCAAACTAGCTTCCCACGTCAGCAACCTGCCACTGTGCTGGTGCTGTACAATATCATTCGTCAGCAACGATGGCTCCGCGAGTCTGAATATCCATCCATCTCCTCAAGGTCCTACCTCGCTGACTCGCCATCGAGTTGGATTGGTGGGTACACTTGGTCGGGCGGTTGGATATTTTCAAGCTCTTTGATTGGCGAGATCCGATGTGTGTCCGCGTGAATCCGTCTCGTGCCGCTTCGTTTGCTGTGCTAATAGTCCCATTTGATCTTATTTCAGCAGGACACGGATTCAGAATAAGCTTGCTGAGGCAGATATCACTCTTACAAAATTTAAAATATTTTGTGCGCTGGCATAATATACTTCCTCACATCGTATTTGGAAGGTAAAACCGGCTATCCCCAATATATTTCCCGGGTGCGACTGTCAGTGCCGACTGACACGAACCGGATTTTGCATCAATTATTGCAGGTAGCTCAACAGGTGAGCCGCTCGCATGTCTCGATGACTTGCATCCCACTGCCACGTCTTGCAAAGCAACCACTCAACTCGAAGCCATCACTCCGGGGCATGTTGCCGCTGGAAGTTGGCTCTCTCTGGCGGCGCGCCGCGATCCACTTCATGATCCACCGGCGGCGTGAAACAAGTCGGCGGATTCCCATCGAGTGGCTGGGGATGCAAGTCATTCTCGTTGATACTGCGTCATGCCATGTCCCGCTGGCGGATTTCGACTTGGAAGTCGTCGCTCGTCCGTGGCTGTCGCTGCTAAATGATGATCCCTGCGAGTGAGAACTGCTCGCGGCCGCTCGTGGCGCCACAGTAGCCTGCAACGCGAATGATGCTTTTCATCCATCACATCGCCGCCGTGGCTGTGCGCAGGCGCCAAAATATGAAAATTTGTCAACGCAAATTTGGTTGGAGCCATCAGTACACTTCAACCAGGAAGCCGGACCGCACATAGCCTAACTGCAATGACAGAGCGAAAAAAGTGAGCACAGCATCTCCGCTGCGTTAAATGATCGCACGCATGGCTACAGGAGCAAGGCGACACTGCGCAGAACACCTTCGACCTCCGAGAGCGCTGGCACAGCAAGTTCTTCCGCCCGAAATTAGCCTCGTCTGAATGAACCGACGAGCATCTGAGAATGACGAGAATATTTAGCGCAGGCCAACAATAGGACCATCGCCTTCTACTTGCCCCTCTGCACCGAGTCGGACGATTCCTCCTAGTCAGTATCCTTGATATGCGCGCTCCCACCTGGACTTGAAGCGATCTTTTTGGCTCTAAAGCTAATTTTACACGGGACAGCATGCCGCTGGATAGGACCGGAGGCCGAGTGGGTAGCGCAATTTCAAAAGCCAACTCGCGACGCGGTCCGGATCAAGCGGCGTGCTATGCTGGCCGCGCGTGACTTCACCCAGGAGATGGACTCTGATTTGATGGCCTTCGACGATTTCTTCGGGGCTGCAGATGATCTCCCCGATGGTGAGATGAAATACCAATGTTTTGCCGCGTACCTCGTGCTAATCCTCAGTGACGTTTGTACGTGTGTTTTGCAGATCTCTGGTCCATCACAAGACCGCAGTTCGGCGATGATGCGGACATGCTGGATGCTGACGACCTCCAGCTTCTGGAAGGCGAGGACGACAAGTCCAAGCTAGGGGGTAGCAATTCAAACCCGACGAGTCCAGCGATTAAGGCTGAGCCGCTACCGTCACCGACAAGGGATTGCTGCAAGCCCGGAGCTGTCAAGGAAGAAGCACCGAGAGAGCCATCGCTGGCAGAGCGAAGAAAAGCGTTGCTCAGCTCGGCGTCGCCAGCTCTTCTGAGCTCACCACGAACCAAACGTCGCATCAGCGAGGCTACTATGGCGAGCGAGTACGAAGAGAGCGATGTAGATGCAGAGCACCACGAATGCGACGGTCACGGCGAGGCAGAAGACGACGACGACGACGAAGAAGATGATGGCGATTTCTTCCTTGATGACGTCGACTACGAAAACCTGCAACTTCTCTCTGATGAGGATGTCGCCGCACTTGTGCCGTCGCCTATGAACACCAACGCTACAAACTCGCTGATTGCTTCTCTACCAATTGCAAAGCTAGTCAATGCCAAGGATGATGCAATGTCACGAGCTGCTCCAGTTTCGTCAACTAATTTTACTTCGGCAAACCAGTCCTCCAATTCGTCGGCTACAGTGTCGGACCATGACATCCCTGATGTAGTCAACCTCTTCAACTCGCTCTACTCCCCCAGCGCAAGCCCGACGCGTGTAGGACAATATCCTGCTGTTCCTTCAAAGGCAACAGCTGTGAGTAGTTTGGGGGCATCTGCACCTAACGCCACCCCAGCTCCGCTGCGAATCGTTGTTCCGGCACCGACGGCTGCCAATGGCCCAGTTGTGGGAACATCGACTATGCCAACATACACTCAAACATCAAACGGTGCTGTGGTACCGACTAATCGGCCAGGAGCCACCTCAGCAGGAGGAGTATTCGACTACTTCACACCTCAAGGATACGCTCCCAATGCTCAGCAATCGCATCCTAGCTTGCTCCTTGCAGCGGCGGATTCCATGTCCCCAGCACTCAAGGCTTCGCTGCTTCAGGGGCAAATGAATGCAGCGGCTGCCGTAGCCATGGCCAATTCTGCAGCCGCTCTCAACACCATCCGGAAGCTCAATACGACTTACGGCGTTCCAATTGCACCACTGCAACGGTCTCTCACGACGGGTGAGTTGCCTCTCAAGCCCAAGCTCGCGACTGCCAGCTCCGTAGGGGCAATTGGCAAGGTCACCAAGATCTCCATCACGCCCGACATTGCCGACTTCAAGCTGGTTCAGATCTTCCACAACTTCTGCGACCCGATGACCAAGATGCTGACGCTGCCGCGGTTCCACCAACTGCTACTCCACCACCAAGTAAAAGAGGACTCGCCAGGGAGTTCACCAGGGTCAAAAACGCCTGGACGCAGCAGCGTCGCCATCTCAAACGCTCCAGGTGCGATTGCCCCTCCTGTTGCCGCACCAGTTCCTCCAGTAGCGCCTTCTGGTCCAGGCTTCATCTCGGCCGAGGCACAGCACTTGTTCCGACTGATGGATCCGACGAACTCGGGGTTCGTGGACCTCGAGCGTTTCATGAGCTCGTTCCAGATATGCAACCGGTGTACGGAGGCCAAGCGGCGTGCAAACTCGGCCATGCGCGCCCAGCAGGGCCAGTCATTCGTGCCGCCGACAGCTCTCGAGCGACAGCTCATGGAGGACGTGGCGCCGGTGATCGTCCGCGTGGTCCCAACCAAGTTCGAGGGCTCCAAGGTCAAGTCGTGCGAGCACTACCAGTGGACGTGGTGCGAGGGCTTCGACAAGACGGGCAACGAGAAGTGCCGCGGTACGAACCGCCACGACAAGTGCCCCAAGTACCTGGCCAACTGCACGCTGTGGAAGCACAAGCTGCCGCCCAAGACGCGCAAGCCGCGCGCGACCGCCGTGTCCGCGCCCGAGGTGCTGGACTCGCCGTCCAAGAAGCTCAAGCACTTTGGTTGATGAAGCCTTCGCCATAGCTAGCGTAGCAGTATTTATCAGAGTACAGATCGTGACAACGCATCAAGTTGAAGTTGTACAGTACATGGAGAACGCGTCGCACATTGCGCTAGCGCCGCTTCAAGTCTCATTCAAGTCTCAGGTCTCGCGCTGTCAGTTCTGAATTCGATGGGCGGGGTGGGCAGCAGTGAGCGAGGCTGGTGCTGCTGCGGGCGAAGAGCGGTGGAGATCGGCGACGGATCGCTGAGCGACAAGCTGCTGCCTGGGGAGGACGAGCAGCCGGACGAGAAGCTGGAGAGGCCTGGCACCGTCGTGGACGACGCATGGATGGTGCAGGTTGAGGAGACGCGGGTCACGGCGGCTGGGATTGCTGGCCGCAGCTCGCTGTTTGACGAGGATGAAGAGGGCGGCGAGGAGTGCGACGAGCACAGGAATACGGCGTGGGACCTGAGCGAAGGCGACGACGAGCAGTTCGTGGAGCAGGCGGCCGACGAGGAGGAGGACGAGGACGGAGCGAACTTCGCGAGGACGCGGTCGTCCAAGGACTCGTACGCGTCGGCCGTCGGGCGGCCGTCCAACAACTCGCTGCTGTTCGTGGGCGACGTCGAGCTCAACCAGGACGACAACGGCGGCGACGAAGGAGACGGAGATCAGGAAAGCGATGAATGACAAGTCTGCTCTTTGACGGTTGGCTACAGCTCCCAGACGGCCTCGGCCCTTGCCGGGGCCCCCTCTGCTCCAGCTCCGGACACGCTGACGAAGTTGGGCGGCCGGTAGACTGCCTGCTGGTCCTTGGGGTGGTGGATGAGGTGGTAGGAGCTCCACTGCTTCCAGCTCTCGTCCTCGACCACGAGCGGCTGCTGGATGGCGCGCTGCTTGTCCTCCTGCTTGCTCTCGGCCGGTCGCTTCCCGCAGCAGCCGCAGATCCACGCAGCCGCTGCCCTGCTCTGCTGCTGACCCATGGCGAGTCGCTGTCTCCGTTATCAACACCAGTCGCAGTCGCCACCAGCGAGGTTTCATCATGTCGGATCGATCGCGGCTCTTCAGGATCCACATCGAGTCCTGTCTTACGGCATGTCTGAACTATTTAACAGACTATTGCTTCCAGGGGTTTTCTCCCCCCTCCCGCATACAAACCCCAAGTGCGGGAACAAAACTCTCGGCCTTCCAATCCGTTTTTCCCCGCCCGCCTCGGAAATCAATAATGGCGACTTCCGCTGCAGCCCCGCCGCCAGCAGCCAATGCGCCGACCAACGCCGAGATCTGCGGCTTCTTCTTCGCGCCGGCGCTGGCCGAGAGCGCCCCCGCCGGCCCCAGCGCTTCCCCAGCCGCCGCCGACGGCCTCCAAGCCGCTCCAGGCCGAGTTTCGGCGCCTCTGGAGCCCTCCAAGCCGCCTCTGGAGCCCTCCAAGCCGCCGAAGCTGGAGCCGTCGAAGCCGCGCCGCAAGCCCCAGACGAGCGCCGGGGGCCGCGCCAACCGCCACCGCTGCCGGCTGTGCGGCAACGCGTACACGCAGAACGCGAGCACGGGCTACACGAACCTCATGACGCACCTGCGCATCAAGCACGCCGACTGGCCGGCGCTCTTCCGCGCGCGCCGGCTGCCCGACGGCTCGTCTACCAGTGTGGACCCAGCCAGTATGGACGCGTTGCCAGACGAGCTCCCGCTGCCCGCGCCCGTGCGCATGGCTGTCGGGAGGAAGCGCGGGCCCGTGTACGAGCACTACGCCGAGCCCGCGGACGAGCAAGACGCCGACGGAGCCAAGGGCCGACGCATGCGCTGCGTGCACTGCGGTGCCCGCGTGCCCATGCTCAGCGCCAGGCTCAAGCTGCACCTCGCCTCGGGCTGCGACGCCGCGCCCGACGCCGTCAAGACCGACTACGCGCTGCAGCTGGCAGCCGCCGAGCCGCGGACCTCCAAGCGCCAGAAGCGAGCGGCCGAGGCGGAGGCCAGCGGTGATGACGAGACCGCCGGAACCAGCGCCACGCCGAGACCCGAGATGCCAGCGCAGGATTTGAACGCAGCTATGTCTGCGACGCCCGTCAAGACCCCGACGCCTTCGGTGGCTGGAACGCCGACGAGATCGCCCAAGGCCCGCGCCGCGGTCCCGTCAACGTTCGAAGACAAGCTCACGGCTGCGCTCGTGTCAGCGCGTGCACCCTGGGCGCTGCTAGACAACGCGCACTTCCGCGACGCCCTCGCGCTGCTGGCTAGGGGCAAACCGCCTGCTGACTTCCCACTGACGGCAGCGCGCGCATCCACCGTTGTGGTCGGCCGCATGGCCGACGAGTACAACGCCATGACAGCCAGCAGTCTCTCGAACACCAAGTTTGTGACGCTCGTAGTTGACCGCCGCCCAGTCAAGTCGAAGCAATGGGGACCTAAGGCCGAACGCTTCTCCATCGTTGCCTCTGATGAATCGCGCCGATCCTTCTTGCTCACATCGCGCGTCGGTAGTGCTGAGAAGAACATTGCCGCCAAGGTCGTGTGCGAGTTGGAGGAGATTGCGCGCACTCACGCGTTTCCCAAGAGTGTCAATCTGTCCGTATGCGCGGATGCGACCAACGGCAGCTTCGCTGAGCTCCGAAAGCTCTTGAATGATCTGAAGAATCTGCCTGCCGCCGTGATGGAGGAAGATGTAGCGTCGAACGCCAATCGTTTCACGCTTATCGGAAGCTGCATGGCTCAACAGTCGGCACTGCTACTTCGAGATATTATTCGCAACACCGATGCGTCCGACATTATCTCCGATGTTGTGGCAATCGCTAGGGCGCTGCCGTCACTCTCCGATTTGCCGGCCTCTTCTAGTGATTGGGCATCGACTGCACTAGTTGTCTACCAGATCAGCCGAGCCGAAGCAAACGTCCGCGCTGAATTTGCGAACACTGTCAACGCGGAGACCATCGCAAACAACGTGCTTTACACCATTTTGGCATCTCGTATAGCCAGCAAGGATTTCTGGACTTCTCTAAGCTCGGTGGATGCCCTGGTTGCACCGATGAACGCGTGTTCAACCCTGAGCGAGATGCCCATGACAACCTCCGGGCAGTTTCTGTCCCTGTGGCTCTGGGCGTTTGCGATGACCATGGAGTCGCCTCTGCTCAAGAGCAAGGAGAAGTTTGCTGAGCGATTTTTTAACCGCATCGAGACGTATGTAGAAGACCATTGCATCGCGAGTATGATGCTGGATCCGCGAGTGCGAGGCGCAGGACTCTCAAACTCTGGGCTTCGTCGCGCCCGGGGTGTGGTTGTTCGTGTGGCATTATCACTTCTGCCCGACCTGGATGAGACGGGCTTTGTGCGGTCGTACAACGACTTTATGAAGAAGCAGGGCGACTTCGGTGACGATGGACTGTGGAACCCAGCCAACACCAGCGACCCCATGCAGTTCTGGAGCGACTTTGAAGATGATGCGCTTCACGCACAGCTGGCGCATGTCGCGCTCGCGGTATGTGCGTTCGTGCCGAACTCGCGGTCATTCCAGTCGTTCTGGTCTCTAAACGAAGAGGAAGATTGTATTGCTGGTGCAAGCGACATGTTGGCCAAGATCCGCTACTCGCTTGACGATGGGAGCACCGCCAGGGAGCAGCATGTTCGCGCACTCGCGTCAAAGGTCGGTGGGCTGATGGATTCGCACACTCCAGCTGTAGCTCCAACCGATGCCAACGAGCAGAAGGCATGTTTAATGGTTGCATTCGAAGCTGACGTACCGTCGCTCGAGGACGTTCTCGACGCAATGCACGACCACATGACCCAAGACTTTGAGAGTGCGCACAAGGTTGACGCGCCACCCCGCATGGATGCTTCATGGCTAGACTTGAGTGGGTGTCGATCTGTCTGGATTTAGTCGGTGGCAGGATTATTGTGTTTGTCGCGTACTTAGGTATGATATCATGCTGGTGAAATGACTTGCACGTACTGAGACTCAGAAGTTGCCAAGCCGTCATCAGTCAGTCAGGAGGTTTGCGCCCGCAACGAGCGACTCTTTGGGAGGTTAGTTTGTTGACTCGACCACTCCAACTATTCATTTGTGAATTCACCGCCTCGGTCAACAGCCCACAATTAGCATCTCGCTCATCGACGATGCTGCTGCTGCTCATCCGATTCATCCGCAAGCGGGTGTGTAAGCTGTGCCGTCAAGACACCGACGCCGATGCTGTGGATTCGACCAGTGATTCTCGACGTTAATGCACCAACTGCCGAATCAAAGCCCAAAGATTTGCCCCGGAAATAGCTAGTTCTGATACTGCAATATGTCTTTGATTGGCATCACCCTCAGCGTCCCCCTCTCTACCTCAGGACCTGGTCTCGAGTTTCCTCTGCCCTCATTCCACACTACCAATGTCCACTGCAACGGTGCCAGCAGTCGACATTTTTGATTGCTGACTGTCCCGGAAAAGCTTCAAGGCCGTGAGAATTCAAGGCCGTTTCTCACGTAACCCATGCCTGCTGCAGCTTATATGTCAGCAGCCTCTCCGTTCCGTCGCTCGAGTAGTCGACGAAGTAAGTCCGTACGTTTCGGCCTTGACGCTCTCGCCGAGTACATCGACTCGGATGGTGTGCCGCGACGCTCCGAATCGGTCACGCGACGCATGATCCAGCGCGGAGTCTCCATTTCCAAGGCTATCACTTTTTCGGAAGACGAGCAGGCGCACACGAGCAAGGCGAAGCGTGAGCAAGATGCCGAGCGAGCAAGAAAGGAGGCTGCTGATCTCCTAGCTTCCATCGACAAGAAGCGAGAGCGAAACAGTGCCATGAAGGCACGAACCAAGCGTGAGCGCCTCGATAAAGTTGCTGAGGCAAATGCGATCGTGGCCGAGCGCATTCTGCTTTGGTATGACCAAAACAACTTGTCGCCGCAGGAGCAGGCCAACGCTGACGTGACGGAGCGCAATACGCCCGAATCGCCGTCCAAATACAACGTCTTCATTGACGTCGAGGGAAATCTGCGACGCCGACAAGCTGAGAGCATTGCAGATCCGATCGAGGTTGCTCCGACCGTCATTGCTCCGTTCCCTGCAGCCAACATCGACGACAAGGTTGCGGTCGTTCGACCGGAGATGGTAACGCTGAACGATGCGAGCTAGACGCGACACAGACCAGACACGCCACGAACGAAGTGAGCGTGCCGTATATTTAGGTGGTCATTGAGACATAGGTGCATCGACCTGCAAGACGCACCTTTGCCCATAAATACAACTGATCAATTCGTTCCTGAGCTCATGGCTGTTCATTTTCGCTTTTGCAGGCAGAAATTCCCACACTTCGAGCATGGAACACCCTCAGTTGTCATCTGTGTCCGCACCAGCAACCGGAGGCCCACTGGAAGCCATGGCAGAGTTCATGGACATCGACGGCGTCATTCGGCGATCAAGCACCATTTCCCAACGTATGGTGTTGCGAGGAGTGACCGTCGGAAAGCTGGAGTTCCTTCGAGGCCCATCGTCGACTGATGATGAAGTCGACATTGACATTGCCGAACTCGATAATGTGCATCTCAAGGAGCAACCAGCCTCAAGTGATTGGAGACGCCGCCGTGGTCAGCTCGTATCTGAGATCCGGAAGGTCAAGCACGCACTGCTCGTGTCCAACAATGCCAAGCTTCAGGAACGCACTCAAATGTGGTATGATGCCACTGAGAGCGACCCGCAAGTGGAGACTACCGCCGCCAACACTCCTCA
This sequence comes from Phytopythium chamaehyphon, assembly GCA_023334415.1. Taxonomy (NCBI): domain Eukaryota; phylum Oomycota; class Peronosporomycetes; order Pythiales; family Pythiaceae; genus Phytopythium; species Phytopythium chamaehyphon. The sequence continues at coordinate 41,880 of JAASGX010000056.1, read as the reverse complement.
GTGCCCTTCACCACGAGCGAAAGCGTTTGTAGACGCCGAAGGAAATCTACGACGCAAGAGCGTTGACCCACAGACTACCCATGGTGGCCCCACTTCCCCCACCATGCGTCCTTCGATCGTCTTGGAGTTCATGCAGACGATCATTAGTGATTAAGGAAACAAACTCACGATAACAATGCACTGAGGATTCTTTGGGACTTGGAGTAGCGTTTCTGAATGTAAAAATGGACGGCGAGCAAGTTTAGAGAACCGGGTCATCCAACGTGAATGCTGCGGCGTGGACAACTCAATGGCATCGCAAACTGCCAGCGTCGACAGTGATGCTCAATCTATCTATCATGTGCGTCTCATCGAGCAGTGGACACAGCGACCTGCTAATGCACCGGACTCGTCTTTCTACGGGCTTCAGCTGGAGCTCCATGGATTGCTCGAAACTCTCCATACTCCAGTCACCATATTAGTAGATGTGAGCGCTGATGCTCACAATAATCCTCCTCTCAAGTCAATCGTCAGCCCATTCCAACTTGTTGTGCGCTCCAAACTTCAACCCGACACAACAATTCTCTCGCAACAACAAACCCTGGTGCTTCAACGTCTTGCAGCCGTGCAACAAGGTAATTCACTTCTGGAAATCAACAACGTGAGATTCCTTCGCTCGAGTGCAACTGCAAGCGACGTGATAGCCCAGTTGCGGCGTGTGGTACTTCGCGCATCGCTCGGTCGCCCATTTACACTCACGTTTCAGCGCCAAAATCACGCAAAAGCTGCTGCCAAGATCGTTCCGTTTGCCGCGCGTGCTGATGTTCAGGCAGCACAACTCGCCCAATTTGACCGCCTGCAGGAGCAAGAGAATACATTGAGTGACATTGTAAAGCGCAAGAAGCAATTCATTCTCCAGCAACTTGATTTTGAGCTGGAGCACTATTTGTATGATCACATTGGCATGCAGCTCCATACATTGCATGAACAAATTATGGCACGAGGAGTTTGGCAAGCGTACGAGTTTGAGCAAGCCCTGTGGTATTTTCATGCTCCTACACAATCCCTTTTTGCTGAACATCCAATGCGCAACGACGCACGAACCCGGCAGCTTATTGGTAGCGCGTTACTGCGCACACGCTTTTCCGTAATCAAGCTTCAACGTGGAACACGAGCTTTCCTCCGCCGAGTAGCCCTTGCCGATCAGGTTGTCAACGACCCTAGGCTTTTGGAAGCAATGTGGACACTTACCTGGAATTCCGTGTGGGAGCCATTATGGCAGCACGAGTTTTTACCGTTGGCTACTTCAAAGACTACATCGAGAACGAGAAGTGTTGATGCTGAAGTAGATCTCTTGTGGGCAGCGTGGAAGGAGGCACGTCGTCGTCGGAAAGCTAATCGAACTTCAGCATTCTCAGTTTTGAAGACAACAGCAAGCACCGCCACTTCTCCGCGTCCACTACCAGTCAGCGATGCGTCGATTAACACAGATGAAGTCGCCACTATAGCTGTGGCAGCGCCGGTGCGATCACCGAGGAAGGCAGTTGTAGACTCAAGCACTCAAAGCGATACTCCTCGTCCAGTAATACTTTGTTGCGATGCTGGTGTTCAAGTGGAAATACCTCCAGCAGGCCGCGAAGAGGCTCAAGTCGACTTAAAAGTGTTGTCTGTGGATGCAGCAACAGCAACGACACCTAATGAATCCAAGGGCTCTCGCATGGGAGAACAAGTAGCGGAGTGGAAGGGACAACTGCAGCTACTAAAAACCAACTTGATAAGGCGAAAGCAACGACACTCACCAGTTCACAGGAGCACGCAGACAGAGTTACCGCCGCAAAAAGTTGCAAACGCGCAAACTCAAAGAAAACGCTCTTCTCTCACACGAGGGGTTGATGAACGACCTGTTGGCGAGAATGCACGCCAAACCCGCTCGCAGCAAGCAAATTTGCAGCGTGTTGACAGTTTCAGTGAGTATTGTCGAAGCCTTGCATTCACGCAGGGGAGTTTTGAAGTCGATGTCAATGATGATTCCTACCACGCCGAAGATTTATCTTGGCGTAGGAGGGCGCGGCAATCACCAGAGCAGCCATCTCCATTCCCCGGGGACGAGTATTTTCTCCCACCAGGACGCGCATCGCCGTCACCAATGGTGAGCTGCAATCCTTCATTAGCACATTTCTTCCCACAACTCACTACGTTCTGGATTGTAGAGAGGCTGCAAGAGTTTACCAGCTCCCGCAACGCTGCGTAGCGCAAATATCGATGACTTCGACCGACCGGATGCACAGTTTCGGCGAGCGCTAAACTCGCTTCTGGCCCCCGACTATGACTTTGGTGAGCGTACAATCCACCGCAGGTCGTCTTCATCCTTGAGCGTGATATCTGGATCCAGGTACGAAGATCAGGTCGATGAAAGCAAAAGCACCTCGCCTGTTCAAACAGCAAGCACGGCTGCCTCAGAAACCAGAGGATATACAATCCCAAGTCGAAGATCGAGCAGTCCACCGATCACCAAGCCTGCGTCTCCTGCCTACGTCCAAATGGTGCGGGATCTGGCGAAAGGAGGAGGCGGTCGAGACTCAAGCACAGTGTTGGGTAGTCCGATCAAGCTCCCGTACATCGCTAGGAGGAATAAAGGAAGATGAATGTGTGGTGCTTGACGCATGCGCGCGATGCAAATGTGGAAACAAAGCTGGTTGCCACAGTGTATTAGTCAGGCTGCGACCTCCCCCACCTCTACGATGGATGAACCTTGGGGGAGGAGAGCGGTCAGGCTAACCCGCTAGCTACACGAACGCACGAACGTGTTGCCGTCGAGTCGATTTAGTTCCCCTCCTTGAGCCGGCGCACGCACTCGCCGAGACGGTGCTGAGCCTTGTTGGCGACCTGCATCGACATGAGAAGAAGAAAAAACTGCTGTTAGACCGGGAAACCTCTCCATCTCACAACTGGGACGCACGTCGATGTTGGGGTTGATGGCGAGCAGCGCGCGGATGTCCTGGAGCGCGAGGCGGTAGCGCTCAAGGCCCTCGTAGGCGAGCGCGCGGCGCAGCAGCGCCTTCTGGTTGGCGGCGTCGACCTCGAGCACGTGCGTGCAGTCGGCGATGACGCCGGAAAAATTGCTGAGCTGCTGGTAGCAGGCGGCGCGGTTGTTGTAGCAGGCGATGGCGATGGCGCTGTCAGACTTGGCGCAGGCGTCGATGGCCTCGCCGTAGAGCTCGATGGCCTTCTCGAACTGCGCGGCCTTGAACGCGTCGTTGCCCTGCTCCTTCATGAGCTCCGCCTGGCTCATGCCCGCGCGCTTGGCCTGCTCAGCGCGCGCCAGCAGCGGCTCGATCTCCGTGATGAGCTTGTTCAGGTCGCGGTTGTCGAAGTCGACGCGCTGGCCCGCGCGCAGCGTCGCCAGCGCCTCGACGAACCTGCCCAGCGCCTTGAGCGCCACGCCATGGCGGTGGTAGGCTGCCAGTTGGGGGCGTTAGCGGACAGTTGGGGCCGTTAGCATCGCGGTGAAGCCCCCCACGCACCCTTGACGAAGTCGGGCTTGATGGCGATGCACTTGGCGGCGTCGGCCGCCGCCTCCTCGTTCTTCCCCCACCCGGCGTAGGCCGCGCTAGCGCACCCAACAGACCTCAGCACGCTCTCCTCGATTACAAACGCCCACTAAAAGCAGCGGATATCCCACCTGCGGTTCGAGTAGTAGACGTGGTTGGAGCCGTCGATCTCGATGGCCTCCGAGTATTTTTGCACGGCGTTGGCGTAGTCCTGGCGCTTGAAGAACTCGTTGCCCTCGCTGTTGGTCGAGCCCGAGCGTCAGTCGTTGGATCCAAATACCAGCACTAGCGATCGCCGCGGGGAAGAGAGGCGCTCACTTCTTCTTGGCGTCGGCGGCGGCGTTGACCATGGTGGCGAGGTGGAGCGGACTTTCTAGAAGGGGAAAATGACCAAGTGGCAGAAGATATAGCGTTAAATGAGGCTGTAACTATTCTGTCTTTTAAGGTACGACATGGTTGATGCAGCATTTGGTGGTCTTGGTGGCTTTGTGGTAACGGAGGCATGGGGTTTGCACCTCAACAGCAAAAACCAACGCAGCTCCACCTTCTACTCCATCCCCAATAACCTCAAGCGTGGACTACCAGTAGGAGAAACTTTACCATCTATAGTTGTCTTTTTTTTTTCATTTTTCAAGTGTCGAATGGGTTCTCGAGTCGACAGCAAGCTTTCGAGCGCTATGCGAGCAAGAAACTGTCGCGTCAAGTGTAAGTACGCAGAGGTGGCATTTTATCAACCACTCAGGTGGTGAATGTGATTGTACGCGCGATGAATCTAATTGCTTTGACACTATTGACGCAAATAGATCACTCTATTTGCCACTTTGACGACATCATTCTCGATCGGGGTCATATCCCACAGGGACAGATCAAATTGTGACGACAAAGTCTATTTTCTCGCTCAAGACGATGAGTATCGTCAGAACAAATAATCGGAATAAGGGCGGTACCCGCTTCATGCGCATTCCTCAAACTTAGTCGCGCCTCTTGTGGGAGAGATCGACACGGAGCACAGGCATAATGGCAGTCCTGTTTGCCATTTCAGTGCTGCAAACTATTGGCAGGACGTGGAAGCGATTTCAAGTCGAACTTCACGGCAAATACTCGCTGCAGCGACTTCGCAACTTCCACGAGCATTCGGCACAAATCTCCTGGCCTCAACTCCTCTTTCGGTGCATATGGACCCTCGTTCCGTGTCTTGTGTACAACATCATCATCGATATGATACCACTCGTCAAGCCCAGTGCGGGGAGGGACGCGAACTACGCATTCTGGGTCCGCTGCGTGTTCATTGTGCTTCCTATTGCTTTCGGTATCTTCATGCAGATCGGTTTTTTGGCGCCAAATCTTGACATGAGACCACGTGAAGCAGGTTTGACGTCCATTCTTGTGACAGCGGTGTGTGCAGGATACGTCTACACGATCGCTGGATACATCGCAATGCCTGTGCCGTTCGTGTTCCTCACAGCCACGCCCCCTTTCTTGACCGTGACATTCGCTATGTTTGCACTGTTCTATGGCAAGAAGCTGATACGAGACCCAAAGCTTCGTTTGGAGTTGTACCGCGCAATGGCCGTAGTGATATCCCAAGTCACGTTGACCGTCATCTATCCGATCTACATTTACGGGTTCAACTCGATCCCAACGCTCTATCAGACACCATACATGGCGCTCATGCCGATCATCAAGATCATCTCAAAAAACATCAAGAGTATACTGATTGGAAACATGGACGACCTCAAGCCAGAGATCATGTTCAACGTTGACTTGTTCAACGCACTGTATGTGTCTCTGGCGATGCAGAAGGCGACAACCATATCAACATCATTGGTCGTGATGATTATCGATATTTCACAGGCGTGCATTTCTGTTTACGATGTCTACGAAGCATACCAGCCACTGAAATATCAACTCACCAAGATATCCGCAGATTATCCAATGCACGGTAAAAACTTTGTGGAGGTCGCCATAGCTCTCGATGAAGAGCGCCAAAGAAACTGCATAGCAAAAACACACAATGCCAGTAAAGAGTCCCGACTAACACTAAAGTTACTCAGTACGCAACTAACAGAAAAAGTCGCCAAATCAAACAAAATCTTTGTTGCAGCTACAAGAGCTGGACAGTCGAGTGGTCCAAGAATGGATGCCGCCTCCACAATACCTGCGAGTACGTTACTTAATGTTGATGCGGAGGCTTTTTTGCAAGCAACTCGAAGTTTGCTCTTCACAGTCGAGTGTGTCATACTTATCGAGTACGCCGAGGTCGTCATTCCCGTCTTCTACAGTACGTTTTGCTGAGACTAGATGACTTGGGGTAATACTGACTTATTGTCTCTGACATCCATCCTCAGGTATCTACATGGCAGTCATCTATCACCAACCCAACAGGCAATTTTATGCCACACTAGCCAACATTGAAGTTCATGAGCTACGATCCATGGTTGCAAGCGTGCTTGAGTATGCAGGTCTCGAGTTGCTGTCGCTCATTACGATGAGTGTGGTGCTCCACCACATTACTGGCTTGTCACCCATGCAGCAAGTGGGTTTTGTGCTCAAGCGACAGAATGTCATGGTGCAGTGCCAGGTATTTACATGGGTCCTATACGCCCTTCAAAATGCTCTTGAGCACCTTGGAGCTGATTTCAGCTTTAAGTTCGCGTGGTTGTATTCCAATCGTCGTTGATTCCCTCTAGCTAATTGACACCAATCGCATGAAAGTTACTGTGGTGCTTCAATCCTTGTCTCTCACATCACAATGCGCATCCCGTACTCCGGAGTAATATCCAAGGGAGTCAAAATTAGATGTGTGGTGTGGTAAATCACGGAGAGTTGCAATTAGCTCATGATAGGAGGACACCAAAGAAATGCTGAGCGCTGCCTCCACATTTCGCGCACTTCAAGGCGCTCTGAAGGCATGGGAACTGGTCCAGGTGGAGCTTCACGGCTCCTACTCGCTTCAGCGACTATGCGATTTTTACTTTCACTCCTCTCAAATTGGCTGGCATCGCGTTTTGTTTTGGTGCGTCTGGACTCCGATTCCATGTCTAGCTTTCAACATTGCCATGGATATAGCGCCGCTCGCAGACCCAAGCGCGGGACGGGATGCCAACTACATGTTTTGGATTCGGTGTGTTTTTGTAGTCCTCCCCATCGCCTATGGCATTTTTATGCAGATTGGCTATTTGACGCCAAACCTTGATATGACGCGAAGGGATGCACTTGCAACATCGATTGTCCTCACATCAGTATGCGTTCCATATGCGTACGCCATGGCCGGGTATATCTCAATGCCTACACCATTTTTGTTCCTTATGGCAGCGCCACCGTTCATGTGTTCTACCGTGGCCATGTTTGGCGTGCTTTTCGGCAAGAAATTGATGCGGGATCTGGAGCTTCGCTGGAGTCTTTTTCGTGCAATTGTCGCTGTTAATTCCCAAGTTATGCTGAATCTCGTATATCTGGCCTATATCTACGGCTTCAACTCGATCCCAGAAAGCTACCAGTCGTCATATCTGGTCCTTATAACAGTGATCAAAATTGCTGCAAAGAATGCGATGAGTAAGCTTGTTGGTCACATGGATGATCTCAAACCAGAAATTATCACCTTCAACATCGATGTATTCCATGCTTTGCATGTTTCACTGGCAATGCAGAGGGCTACAACGATTTCAACATCGGTAGTGGTGATGATCATCGACTCAGCCCAAGCATGTGTTTCAATATACGATGTGTACATTGCATTTCAATTTCTCAAAGGATTGATTGATAGCATTCCGCATGAGCATCCGTTGCATGGCAAAAACTTCTTAGAAGTCGCAATGGCGCTACATCAAGGTAGAAGTCCAAACATTACGCAGTCTACAGCGTTTGAGAAGAGACGTACATGCTACACTCATCCCTGCGCAAAGGGCTCAAACACTTATCCTCGCCTTGGGCAAATTAAACCCAATACGATATCTGTTGTACCTGTGGATATCACTGGCGTGACAGTAAGTCGGGTCTTACCAATTCCAAAGCTATCTACACACGATACATTTTCGAATCATTCCGAGGCATATTTGCATGCCGCTAGGCGCTTGCTTTTTATGGTCGAATTTATCATGCTCACTGAGTACGCAGAGGTCGTCATTCCCGTCTTCTACAGTGCGTCTTCTTGTCATCGGGAACCACGTCGAATTTCTCGCTAACGTCGCTTTGTTATCGTTTGATTTTTATAGGCATCTATACAACAGCCATCTACAATTTACCCAACCGCAAATACTACTCCGCAGTTGCCGCCATTAACGAACAACAGATTCATTCCTCGATCATCAGCATTCTTGGATATGCAGGCCTCGAGCTTTCGTCGCTAGTTGTATTGAGCTTTGTGCTATACCGCATTACTGGCTTGCCTCCCATGCAGCAAGTGGGTTTCGTGCTTGAAAGACAAAACATCATGGTGCAGTGTAAGTTGTTCTCGTGGGTGCTGTACACGCTCCAGAACTCGCTTGAACACTTCGGAGCCGATTTCAGCTTCAAGTTTGCGTGGCAGCATTCGAATACGAATTGATATTCTTCGACTTTGTGGTCTGTCAACTTTATGGAGCATGTTTTTGTCGAATTGCTCGTTTTACCCAGACCATCAATCAATCCAATCACAGTCAGGAAAACGAGTTGGATTAGGCATCTTAGATGCTGCATCTATTATACTGTGCAACGTTTTCAGCGCAGCGTTGGATAAATACGGTACAGTATTGGATGCTCTCTCCACTCCTCATGGGTGGCGCTCGCCTTACAACATACACATGAGCGCCACTGCATGTTAACTCCAGTTGACTTTCGCCTGAGTTGCTCAAACATAAGGTTGAGATCGATCCTGATAAAGCGCGCAAGCGATAATGCTGCAAGTCCACGTAGCTAACGTAAGTTGCGACCATAGGGCCACGATAGCGTGCAGCTGTCGGATCTTCAGCTCGTGGGGATTGGAAGCGTTATCATACACCTACGTGGATCGTGTGTGTTTTGCTTGTCATCGTCGTTGAAGTTACAATATTCAGAGCAGCGAGTCAGACTTTCCCGCACAGCATCTGCGAGTAATTCCCCTCCAGGTATATCTAAATTCACGTTTTTAGCCTCGTTCACTCGGTGTTTGTATGACAACTTCCTCCCTAACTCGCCCTCACCGCAATGACAAGCGCCCCGCCGCTGGAAGTGCGCAACACCCTTAAACCCTTCCTTCATCCATTATTTCTTCTTATTTAATAACAATATGAAAAAAATTAATATTCAAAATGACCTCCTATATCGTATACAAAAGATGAGGCCTCCTCGTCCCGCCACCTGGCCGACCCGCCAGTGCGCTACCCGCTTCCTCGCAATGAAGCGCTCGCTGCTGGCGCTGGCGCTCGGCGCGCTGCTGGGCCTCGCAGGCCCCGGGGCGCCGCTGGTGGCGGCCAAGATCGACCCGAACGACAAGGGCGAGCCGCTGTTTCCGGACGGGCACCCCAACATCACGTACCTGACGGACGAGAACTGGGACGAGCACCTGGCCAAGACGGACAAGCCCTGGCTCATCGACTTCTACCACCCCTTGTGCGTTGTTGCAGCTCTCATAGCTGGTTGCTATTGGTGGCGTGAGGGGGACGGAGACTCACGCTGTGCTGCAGCTGCCCGCACTGCAAGCACTTCGCGCCGACGTACTTTGAGCTGGCGGCCTACTTCAAGGAGCGCGGAGACATCTACGTGGGCGCGCTGAGCTGCATGGACCACGTCAAGTGCCGCCGCGTGGGCATCAAGGGCTTCCCGACGCTCATGTCGCTCAACTTCGACAAGCAGAACCCGGGGGCCGAGAACAAGCGCATCATCGGCACGCACACCTTCCGAGAGGTGCAGGACTACGTGCAGGGGCTCTTCGACGAGGCCGCCTTCAACGAGACGGGCACGTGGCCCCCGGGCCACAAGGAGGACAAGAAGGACGACGGAGACAAGCAGGAGGAGACGCCCGAGCCAGAGAAGGAGCCTGAGGCCAAACCCGGCGAGCAGAAGCGCGTCAAGCTCTGGGAGGAGTCCACGCTCCCCATGAACCAGACCACGCGCATCCAGGACGCCGCCTCGGCCTTCGTCTTCGGCCTCAAGCAGGGCGTCTTCATGGGCGGAGACGTCATGGACGACGAGGAGTTCGACGCGCTCAAGGGCTGGCTCGAGATGGTCTCCAAGACCTTCCCGGGCGCCATCAACCGCAAGCTCATCACCAAGCTGTACATCAAGACGCGGCAGCTCGCCATGCTCGACTTTGACACGTGGGACGCGCTGCTCAAGGAGTGGCAGAGCACCACCGAGTACGAGTTCCTGCAGGAGGAGGCCAAGTACGACTTCACGGGCGTGGACGTGCCCGAGTGGCAGCGGCTGCCGGATTTGTTCCTGGGCGAGGGCGCTGCCTACCGAGCATGCGCGCTGTACACGTGCGGCCAGTGGAACATGTTTCACATGCTGACGATGAACCCTCCCGAGATGGGAGCTCGCAGCGCCGACCTGATGGTGTCGGTGGTGGCGTCGATCCGGCGCTTCATGAAGCACTTTTTCGGCTGCGTGCAGTGCAAGGACCACTTCTTGGAGAACAATGGCATCGAGAAAGTGAAGCTCGTCGCGGATGCCGAGGACAAGCCGCTGGCGCTGCGCCGGTGGCTCTGGGAGACGCACAACGGCGTGAACAAGCGTCTGCACCACCCGCAGTGGCCCAAGCCCGACATTTGCCCCACGTGCGGAACGGAGGACAGCTGGGAGCTCGTTGAGGTCGACAAGTGGATGCGCCGCACGTACGCGTACCGCGATGTGGTGGTGCCATTGAAGGTGGAGACGTCGGCGCCGACCAGGCCTGTGGCCGACCTCGCAGCGGCCCAGGCTCTGCGTCGCAGCGACGATGAGAAGAAGGTCGTTGATGAGACCGAGGAGGAGGCTGAACCCCAGCAGGAAGAGCCTGAAAAAGCCGAAGCCGAGGAGGAAGAGGAGGCGATTGCCGAGGCGAAGAGCGGCGAGTACCGGCCCAAGGACGCCGAGATGGGCATCGAGAACGCGGCCAACACGAAGGAGCTGGTGGCCGCCGTCAAGGCCAAGACGGGCGACGGCGAAGGCAACACGCTCGAGTCGGTCACCGCGCCACCCGTGTCGCTGTTCGCGTGGTACATTTTGCCCGTGGGCGCCGTGGCCGCGTACCTGTTGTTCGTGCGCTCGCGCGCCAAGACCAAGTCGTACCGTCAGCTAAGCCGCAAGTGATCTCTTGGCGCCTGGTATTCATGTGCTTGTAGTGGCGGCTGAGAGAGAGAGATGTGCATGCTGGGCGAACGTCGTAGATGGCACGCCGTCGTATACAATACTCGCGTCTATTACTCACTTGTGCGTGCGTGGCGAGAGCTCTTGGCGACGCCAGCCAGCCAACCTATTACCTAGTCGAAGTGGAAAGTGTAGCAATGCAGTAGCAGCCTAGCTAGGCACGACGAAGTGGTCGACGCCCGTGACGTCGACGCCGAAGCCCAGCGGGTCGAACTGCAGCGCAGGCTCGGCCTCGCCGACCTTGGGCAGCAGCAGCCGCACCGACTTGGCGCCCAGGTCGCGCACCACCTGCATGCACATGCCGAAGATGCTCTGGCGCGCCATGAGCTCACCGCTGATCTGCAGCAGCGCGGCCGAGTCGTTGGCGTACACGACGACGCCTGCGCCGCGCTTGGCGACGCTCTGCTGGGCCCACATGGCCCGCACGTCGCCGTCGACGCCGCTGGCTCCGGCCTCAACGATGTACACAGGCACGTCGCGCTTGCCGTCGACGTCTCCAAAGACGAGCGCGTGGTACGACTGGCGCGCGTGGGCCTTGGAGGCGAACTCGACGGCCGTGAAGTCACCGACGGGCGTCTTCTTGAGCACCGGAGCGCCGACGCGCGTCACGAGCGCCTCAGTGCGCGCGCGGTAGCGGATGAGGTCCGAGATGGTGATGAGCGGGACGTCGTGCTTGCGCGAGAACTGCTCGAGCTGCGGGCGGCGCATCATGCGGCCGTCCTGGTCCATCATCTCGCAGATGAAGCCCACGGGCTTGAGTCCTGCGAGGCGCGCGAGGTCCACGGCCGCCTCCGTGTGGCCCGCGCGCTCGAGCACGCCGCCGTGCACGGCCACGAGCGGGAAGATGTGGCCCGGGCGGTTGAAGGCTTCCGGCCCGACCTGGTCGTCGGCCAGCGCGCGGATGGTGCGCGCGCGGTCGGCGGCCGAGACGCCCGTCGAGTTGCCCTCACGCAGGTCGACGGTGACGGTGAACTTGCACTGGTGCGTCTCGGTGTTCTTCTCGACCATGAGCGGCAGCCGGAGCGCCTCGAGCCGCTCGGGCAGCGCCGGCACGCACACGATGCCCGTCGAGTGGCGCAGCATGAAGGCCACGTTCTGCTCCGTCGCGCTCTCGGCCGCCATGATCAGGTCGCCCTCGTTCTCTCGGTCCTCGTTGTCCATCACGGCCACGAACTTTCCGGCGCGGATCGCCGCCAGCGCCGACTCGATGCTCGCGGTGCCGGCGTTGCTAGCGGCGGCAGGCGGCAGGGGCTCGGCGCCAGTGGGGCTCAGAGCGATCGGCGCCATTGGTACAAGGAGTGAAGGTGCGCTGGAGCTTGGAGCGTGGGGCTGGAGCGTGGCTGCGGATGGAGCGGCAACTCGGGGAATGAGCGCCGCCTGCCGCCGACGTATGCGCTGCTTTGTCACGCAAACGCTGCGATAACCGGATAACGGATAGGTTGCGACTGACAGGCTTTGAGACACGGCGACGAGTTTCACAAAATTATTAGTGTGCTTTTTGAGTCTGCTATACTTGACAAGGTAAAAGAAACTTCTTCTTTGAGTAATACGTATGAAGTTGTGCATAGTGCACTTGATTGTTCAGCGAGCCGTGGTTGTGGCCAATCACGGGGCTCGCTGACGATATAGTGTCCCCGCGGGGATTACAGGATCCTGCGTTGACGCAAACAGCGTACGTGACCAGCGCCGTATCACGCTCGCAGCAAGCAAGTGGATCGCTTGAAGGGTGAAGCCCGTCGCTTATGGGCTCAATGCTTCGCGTATGAGCCGCTTGCACTCCAACGCGCCAAGCATGGCTTCGGCACCACGCGCAAGTCGCCAGTTGTATGACTTGGTTTCACTATGCCACGTCCGTTTCAGCGACAAAAGCCGACGCGCTTTCCAAAAATAGCGAAATATCAATATCAGATATAAAACAGATACAAATCCCCAGTTCGTGGTTAATTGCTGATATTGGACCGGTTCGTATCTTCCATACTCGCAGCCAGACAATTCGTAAGAAGATGGCTCGCGGGTTGCGCATCGGGTCCAAGGCGGAGGCGCTCAACGGGCTGCGCGCGCTGCTGCGCGTGGCGCGGTCCCGCAGCCCCGACAAGAGCGTGCGCTCGAGCAAGTTCGCGCAGGAGATCCTCGCGCAGGTGCGGCCCCGATCCGCGCGCTGAGGCAAAAGTTGCAGCCCAAGAGCTGACCGGAGGACACGACACGCCAATTCTGATGGTGTCATGGCAGTACCGCGCGCGGCAGCACGAGAGCGATCGCGAGCGCATGCGCGCGTTCCGCATGGAGGCGACCGACTTCCTGACGCTGCTGCAGGGCGTGCAGGAGCAGCGGGTGCGTCGCTATGACGTTAGGAAGCATGTGGCAGTTCCCCCATTTGGTCTGACCGACGCATTTCCAACTGGCAGTTCCTGTGGGACCTGGACGCGGGCGCCGAGAAGAAGCTGTCGGGCCAGGAGATTGTCAACCTGTCGGCCAAGCGCGTGGGGCTGAGCGTGCCCGACATGTACGCCGATAAGGAGGATGAGGAGCAGCGCAAGCGAGAGGCCGCCGCCAAGTACCTGGCCGACAAGCGCGCCAAGGAGGCCGCGGCCAAGGCGTAAATGGAGGCTTTGGACAGAGAGAGAGACACCAAAGGGACGATTTATTGTGCGCAGGGGGCTTCTTACAGCGTCCTTGTCCTGATAAATGAATCGACATGAAATGCAAGCGCCGAGCAGGAGAGAGAGAAAGCAAAATGGGAGAGCGCGGCGAGGCCGGCGAACGACGAGCGGGCCATCGACCTACGAGCTCCCGAACGAGTCGTCGTCGAGTCCGTGGCTCTCGTCGAGCGTCGACAGCACCACGCGGCCTTGCCGGAGGTCCATGATGACGAGGCGGCAGTACTTGCCCTTCTCCGAGAGCACCACGACCTCGGACGGTGTGATGCCGCAGATCACAGCCACGTACTCGCTCGAGGCCGTGTAGTTCATCACGTACACCTCGTCGCCCTCCTGGAATACCCAGTCGCGGTACAGTAGTCGCGACCGGTAGTACTTTGCCAGCGGCAGCGCAGCTGCATCTGTGCATAGCGAGCTCATTAGCCACCAGTTCGCTCAGTAGGGAGGGTGCCTTGAAGATGCTAGACACCGCACCGGCCTCGACGCGTTGCTTCTTGGTGGCCTCAAAGTTGGCCGTGAGCTCGCGCAGGTCGTGGTCGACCTCGGACTGCGCGAGCTTGTTCTCGAGCGGCTGGAAGACGTAGCCGTTGGCGCGCTTCTTGATCTTCTCGGCCGTGTCGAACTCGAACGCTGCGTGCTCGCCGCCGTTCTTGGTGCGCGTGCTGCGCGTGTTGCGGCTGATCTTGCGCTCTGCTTGCGGTAGTACAGTGAGTGAGCCGTCCACAGCAGTCCAAAGCCAAGGTCTCAAAACGCTACCGGAGGGGTTGGCGCCCTTGCGCTGGTCGCCGATGATCTCCATCTCGTTGTGGATCTCCTCGAGCATCTCCTGCCGCAGCTTCTCGCACTGCATCTCGAACTCCGAGTTGGCCTCGTCGCACTCGTACGCGAAGATTACAGCCGTGCCGTGCGCGAACTGCTCCGAGCGCAGCCGCGCGCGCGCCTCCAGCCGCTCGCGCTCCTCGCGCAGCTTCCCCAGCCGCGCGCCCATGTCCGGGTGCGTCTCCTCCGCCACGCGCCGCCGCGCGTTCTCCACGAACGCCAGCTGCACGCGCAGCCGCCGCTGGGCGCGCTCCACCGCGCGCCTGCGCGTCTCCTCGGCCGAGTTGCCCGCCTGCTTCACGTCCTTCGGCTGCTGCTTCGGCTGCTTCGTTTGAAGCTTCGGCTGCGGCTCGGAGGCCGCGGGAGCAGCCGCCGGGGGCGCCGGCTGCACGGAGGCCATGGCGGGGGCGACGGCGAGCGCTGGAGTCCGATGGAGCCGAGGGATCCGCACCGAGCGCCGCAAGGAGTGCGCAACGCTCACTTACTCTCGCTTTGCTGCAATATCACGGCAACCGCACCGCGCGGACGTATAGATATTGCGCATGTGACCTGTGGGAGGTCACGTTTTTGGACGACTCGACTGGAAGTTGGTTTGGTCGCGGCAATGATGGATGCGATGAATGCTGATTGTTGTTGACAGCAGCTAGCTTTTGATTTAGCGTGAGATCTAAGATTGAAGTGGGGGCGGCCACCACCGACGGCACTTCAGTTCATCCCAACACCAGCACATTGGATTATTGACGTGAAAACCATGAGACGTGCTCGAAGGTATTACAGTTGTAAAATTTGGTCGATCGTTCGTGAGTACACGGAGATCAGGAATTAATTCTGCTCGGAGTACAAGTGAAGCAAAGTTGAAAGGACTCGCACGAATACCCCCCTAACACAGTCAACATAATTTCGCGAAGCAGTCAGCAAATGAGTACATAACTGTGACTGAGGGCTGAAAACCCAACAGTGGTTGACACCTTTGAGCCGGAAATGGGCGTGCTGGGTTCAATATTTCGAGCCCCGCTCAGGCATTCGGAGACACGGAAGTCTGAACCATTATATGATGGTCGTCTGTCAGTTTCTTGTCTTCAGCTCTTGTACGGAAACATGTTCTCGAATACCGACAGTACGGCGGCACTGCCGTTCAGAATCGTGTAGCAGTCTCACTACTGTAAGCAGTTGCAGCCAGTCCACAACGGAACAATGAAATGTTAATCATCTTCGCGTGATGACAAGGCTCAGCTTTTTTCACTGCAACCCTATTGGTGTTGAACCTACACCAGCATCATTCAGCCGTGTTTCCGTCTATTTATCCCCGGAAGTAAATTTCTACCTCTCCTGGCTCACAAGTACGCCGAAATGAACTTGGCCACAGGTCGAATCCAGTGCCCTGTCTTCCAGTTGAAAAGTCCTGACGGCGTACGCTCGGGCCGTGCCCACAGCTGGTCAGACACGGTTTCAGCGTTCTTGATAAGTGCTTCATATTCGTCGCGGAGTCGACGTCGCAGCGCCGGACTTCGGGTGAATAGCATAACCTGTGACTCGAGGTCGCACCCGTATGAGCGCCGACCAAAGTTGGAGCTGCCAAATACCGTCATTTGTGGCAGCTGCCCTTCTTCCTTCTCATCAGAGCGACCAGCATTTGGAGCTGCTGGAGGGATCCACCACATTCCCTTGGCATGGAACGTCCACTTCGGACGATCGAACTCGCGAAGAACAGCTTCGTACTCGCGGTCACGCGTACGATCGTAGAACTCCTGCTCAATGAGTGAGTACGCCATCGGCAGAGCACCTTTGACACCGTTTGCATTGAAGAATCCGTTGGCGACTGGAGCAGAGAGCAAAACATCCAAGTGCGCACGACACTTGACCAACAGGTCTTCCAGAAACGACGGGAAGTTGAGGTACCCCGACGCAATCTGGAGCCGAGACCCGCTCGGTAGGTTTTCGACAAACTCGCTCAGCACACGCTCGTCGTGCGTCACGTCGATAGGAGTGAACTGGATCGTCGGGAACGCCCACGTGTCAATCGAGGAATCACTTCCCCCGGCCGTTGCGCCTTCATCCACCACCAATGCCTCCAGCGCTTTGCGCATCGCCTCCTTGCCAGCGTCAACGTCGCTAGACGGCTCGGCACGTTCCAGCGCATACTCCACCGGCGTGGATTTACTGTTGATCCCTGAGCTCATGCAGCTGCTGCCTCGGCTCTCACCAGCGTCCACACCACTTTCGTCGACAAGCTTGACGCGGAAGGAGTAGGCAGCGACAACCCTCACAAACTCATCGTAAAAGTCGGCGAGCTTCCCACAGCGCGCCATCTCGACGTACCGGTCCTGGCGATTAGTGAAGTAATCCTCGCTCAGGTTGGCCCCGCTCAGCACGAGCGTGTCGTCAGCCAGGTACACCTTGGCGTGGAGCACGCCCATGGTCTCGTTGAACGGCGGGGGCAGCTGCGCTCGCAGCCCCGTGAGCTGCGGGACCTTGTACAGGTGCAGGGAAAAGTTGCCAGGAAATTCGCGCATGAGCGGCGCCAGCATGGCCACCGAGGAGCTATCTCCGCTCCTGCGCTGCCCCCTTGAATGGTCCAGCACCACAGTCACCTGCAACTCCGGGTTCTCTCGGAGCGCGTCGCCGATCGCAGCCACCAGGCGCTTCTCCAGCTCGCCGGTGCCGAGATACAGCGACGACAGCACCACTCGGCGCTTGGCCGCGCGCACATTGCGCACCAGCGCCTCGTAGAACGCCGTGGGCGTCGGCAGTAGCGCGACGTCGGCCGAGCGCAGCGGGAACACGCGCGAGTGGCGCGCCAGCGACCGGAAAAGCGCCTCGTTCTCGGCTTCCAGCGACTCGACGGACGCGGTTTGGGGCTCATCGGACGCGGGGGACGCGCGCGGAGACGCCTGGAGGGCGGAGCGAGGCGTCGGCGCCATGCTGGGGCCCTGGGAGCGGCGAGGAGCGGCGGTCGGCGGCCCCGAACTTGGCGGCGCGTGTCAAATCGGCCACAAAAAGCTATGAATATCGACGGCAGGGGCGGAGCCAACACTCTGACGTCAGATACTTTGCTTGCACCAGATTGAGATGATCAGCAAGTTGACACCAAGGGACTTGCTGGAGACGGTTTTTAAAGTCGATGCATGCGACTAGCATCCAGCTCGAGGTTTCCATGGGGAATGAGAGTTGGCGTAGCATCTCTCCTGCTTGTTCTCCACGCCGCTTTCATTGACATGCACAACACACTCTTCACATCAACAACAGTCGATTATCTTTTCCCTCTTTTTATCTCGGCCGGCGGAGCGAGCATGAGCTTGCCTCACTCGCTACCTCTTCCACTCTCCTCCTCCTCACCATTCCGGTCTCGCTCGCTCCACGACGATCATAAATAAAAAAGGGCGGCACCAAGTCGGGCAACCGCCACCGGCAGTACGTACAAACTGCGGTGACTAGGTCGCCACATAGGAGGTCGTCAGCTTTGCGCCGATCGCAACGGCCACGCGAGCAAAGCGGTTGGCGCCGCGCTTGAGCACCTCGGGCTTGTGTTTCTCGTATGCTGCGACAGCAGTCAGCAGCTTCTCCGACGCACCAAGACCCGTCAGGTCAGGCACCACAGACTTGAACGGTGCCGAGTCGTCGTCAGTCATTAAGGTTGTGCCATCGAGCAGGCCGCCCGTGCCAATAGCCGCAGGAATACCAGCAGATGCTAGACTGTCAACTGCAGTCACAGCGACTGAATCCACAGCAGTGAGATCAGTCGCCAAATCACCCACGGTCGTCCCTGGTATTTCAACCTTCACATCGGCAACCTTGTTGACGCCGACCGTCGGAATCGAAGCAGATGTCAAGGTCGCTTGCGTCACAGCAGCCGGAGGAGCACTGATGCTGCTCTCTTTGCCCTGCGCCTGCTCGTACTCCTCGGCAAGCTTGCATTGCACAAGCTGCTGCGAGATCTTATTAATCATGTGAGCAAGCCGCTGCGCCTGCTGCGCGAGCTTCGCCTGTTGCCCTGGTGTTTTCGCGCGACTCTGTTGAAGAATGAGTTCTTGCTGCTGCTCGCGAAGCTTGGCATGCTGCGCCGTCAGCTGCTGCTTCCGGTTGTCCGGGATCTTGAAAGTCCGGTATTGAGCAGGAGTCAAAGCGGCAACACCGTTTACCTGTCCAACACCGGGAATAGCCGTAGCGGCAACCGTTGCCGCAGCGACAGAGGCGCTAGTGGGAGTCCCCACGGTAGCGCCAGGAGTCGCTGCAGACGCTGGCGTCTGGATTTCCCCATTAGAGATTGTTCCATTTGCAGCCACTGCGCCAGTTCCATTGGCTAGCATTTGCGTCTGCTGCGCCTTGAGTTGTGCAGCAGCCAGTTGCTGCTGCTGCTGCTGCTGAAGCAACTTTTGGCGCTGCTGCTGCATTAAAGCTTGTTGTTGAGCCCGTTGCTGCAGCTGTTGCTGCTGCTGCTGAAGCTGCTTCTGCTTCCGCTGCTGCTCCATGATTTCTTGCTGTTTCTTCGCAGCAGCGTTGGCGGCTTCAAGTTGCAACTTCTTCTTCTGCTGTTCCTCAAGCAGCTTTCGTTGTTGCTCCGCCTTGTGCTGTTCCTGCAACTTCTTCTGCTGCTCCTGCAACTGGGCTAGACGTTGCTGCTCCATTTGCTGCTTCTTGAGCTGCTCTTGTTGCTGCTGCTCTTGTTGCTGCTGAGCAGTCGTAGCAGTATTACTCGCAGCTCCGGCACCACGAGTCTTGTTCTTGAGCCGCTCCAGAATCGGCAACACTTGCTTCTGGATATGGGTCTCAACTCGGTCGAGGTCATTCCTAGTGTTCGTTGCCTTGGACGGGTCCTGTTGCAGCAGCGCGATGATACGTTTCAGATTGACGAGGAAAGTGTTAATCCGCTCCTGCTGCTGACTCGCAGGCTTCTGCTTCACCATACGCTCAAATTCACGGAATACGATTACGAGGTCATCCCAATACTTTCGGCGCAGCTCCTTCAACCGCTCAACGTATGAAGCGTTGTCGTCTCCATTGGTAGCAGGCACCGCGGCAGTCACCGCAGAGCCGTTCATATTGGCAGCATTGTCCGTCACGTGCTTCAGAACTGAGTTCTCCAGATCCACCGTATTTTGTGCACGTTGCATTTCTCGCATCGCTGCTTGTTGATTATGGGCTGCATTCACCTGCTCCGGTTTCACATTTCGTGCCGTAGCGGCCGCAAGAGCCGCTTGGTTGGCTGCAGACGCAGCGGAGGCCACGTTTGGAGCCATTGTCTGAACCGTAGTTGCGTTCGGCATACTCATTGATGACGTTGTACCAGCCGCTGCGATGCCCATCATAGCTGTCGTCGCAGCGGATGAGGCTGCGCCGTTCATTTGGGTCTGAGCAGCTTGCTGCTGTTGAAGCTGCTGCTGCTTCTGCAGCAAGTATTGTTGCTGCTTACGCTGAAGTTGCTGTTGTTTACCCTTATGCAGCTGCTGGAGGCGAGTACGCGCGAGCTGGTGCTGCTGCTGAAGCTGCTGAAGCTGCTGACGTCTCAGCTCTGGCGATACACCCTGCTGCTGTTGCTGTTGCGCGAGCTGTTGCTGTTGGTTCAAGTGCTGCTGACGCATTTGCTGGATTTCTTGGTTCTGCGTGTGCAAAAGTTGTTGTTGCTGAGCTTGGAACTGCACTTGAATGCGCTGCAGCCATTGCTGAGCCTGTTGGTGCGGCGGAGCTGCCATATTGACGGATGTAGGTGTGGATACAGTCCCGTTCGCCGTGGTGCCCGCCGTGGAGGCAGTCAAGCCAGCAGCGCCAGCGGTTGTCGCTGTGGTGGCTGGAATGGCTCCGTTTGTAGCCATAACGTTGGCAGACTGCTGAAAGTTGTTCATCACATTCACGGACGGGTTTGCTGACGCGCCGTTCTGGAACTGCGCCGCGTTAATTCCCATTCCCGCGGCGTTCACCGCCATCTGGTTGCTCGTGGTCGCAGTCGCACCTGCCATGGGGTTCACACCGTTCATGGCGTTCATGGCTGCCGTTGAAGTGGCCGCAATGACATTTGTCTGCGGCATGCCCGTGTTGAGCGCTGCCGCGTTGAGCTGTGCCGCGTTGGGCATCATGGTCTGGTTGATGGTCTGCGGCTGCTGCGCTGCCTCGGTGGGGCCCAGCTTCTTCTTGAGACTCATGATTTTGCGCTGCATCTTGAGCAGATACGTGTTCTGTGAAACAAATCCATGAGTCGCTCCCTTACTTCGCCGGAACCTCATCATGCCAAGCGCGCCTGCGCACCTTGTCAGGGCTGTTGGACCACAGCATGAGCTCGAACTTGGCTGCCGAGCCCCAGACCTTCTGCTTGTCGCTCTCCCCGGAGATGCGCGCGAGCTCATGATACCTGCGCGCCGCCACTCGTCAGCTCGCCGTCTAATTCGAGCACGCGTGGCTCGAGGCCGAAACCAGCCAGCCAACGCGAGCTCCCTCCCTCTCCGTTCACACAGGCGAAACGTACATCTCGGTGATCATCTGCTTGCGCATGTCCTCCGGGATCTCCTGTCGCCACTGGACCTCCATGGTGCCCGCCTGTCTCCTTCTCCCGCTCGTTCAACCCAAGAAACAGAGCGGCCGAGGACCGCGAGTCGCCGACGGAGCCGCGAGGAGGCGACGAGGAGGCGACGACGCGGCCCGCTGAGCTCTGCGCGGAGCTCTCGCCTGGCGCCGCGACGTCCGCCCGCTTCGAGGAGCGCGCGGCCTTTCTCCTCCGGAGTCGGGGACCTGCACGCCACGAGGCAAAAGTGAAAGTGAGGGTGGGCGGTTCAGCTCCGCCCCCTGCGGCGTCCATTTCTTATGTAATACATGGAAAAACCGAAATCAAAGCATATCAGAGCCCAGAACAAAATATAGACACGTATTTAGCTAAGAAATGTTACACTCCTGAGCCAATGACTCAAAATTACACTGCAAACCCACCCAAATCAATATCATGCTACCGTAACTAGTGGATACAAGAATGTGAAATTAGTAGAACTCTCTTCGATTCGCCAAAATTTGTAGTACGGGTTGTCTGATTGGGCAAAACTAAACATTCTCGAAAAAACGCCCCGGTTGTTCATAAAATAGATGTTTTTCGCGAATATAACCATTTGCACAAAAAACACTGTTTATCTGGCTCGGGCGCTTCCTCGCCCCCATGTGCACGCAAGTATTAGCGGGCAGCCCATCATTGGCGCCTGTCTCCCATGGAGCGCGCGGGCAGGGCCAGCGAGCCGGCGGCGCCGTGGCAGCTCGCGGTGTCGACGGACGAGCGCACGGCGCTGGTGACGGAGCTGTGCGTGTCGGCGGTTGCCTTCTGTAGCGCTAGTCGCCGCTGGTCAAATATATCACCGGCGGCGGCGGCGAGCGGGGCCTTTCTCTTGTGGAGACCGACGCTAACGAAACTCATGCGGCGCCTTCCCCTGCAGCTACGACACGCTGCTCGGCCGCGAAGGCGTGGGAGCCCAGCGGGAGGCGCGAGTGCGCGCCTGGGTGGACGCGGCCAACGCGGAGCTCGCCATGTGGAAGACCAGCGGCGACAAGGTGCGGCGTTCCGGGAGCTTCTTGGAGGGAAGAAGGGCTGGCAGGACTGACAGGGCTTGTAGGAGGGCTACTTGGCCAGCGTGAGGCTCGAGATCGCTCGCTGGCGAGCGCAGATGACCGCGGAGAGCGAAGACGGCGGGCTGGCGTTGCCTCAGCATTATGAACTGCAGCATTATGAGGCCAGGGTCGCTGGCAGCGCAGCGCACTTGCCGCTGACGCAGCACGAGCAGAGCCTGGCCGTGCAGTACCTGGAGCTGCTCGACAAGCAGAACAGCGAGATCCTGCCGCTGTACCAAACCCACATGAACGAGATCGCGCGCGTTCACAGCGCGACGGAGGGTCAGCCCGAGCTGCGAGAGCGGCTGCTGCAGGTGCTCCAGCGGAGACAGGAGAACGCGCGCCTGCAGCTCCAGCAGGCGCAGCTGGAGCAGCAGATGCTGCTGCTCGCCCAGCCTCCAAGCAGCAGCAACAAGGGCTCTCTCATTCGCGCGCCGAGCACCGGCGACGTGGATCCGATCGACCATATGATTGACATGTTGCAGCAGGAAGAAGTCCCGATCGATCCCATCTCGACTAGCGTGTCCGTGTCCCCGCTGGGGCTGGAGCCGTCGTCGGACAAGGCTCTCCACCACGTCCCCCTGAATCCGACGGTGTCTTTTGCTGTCGACAGCTCAAGTTCGGAGCCACTCCCGTGGCCCCACCCTTCAGGCTTGGCGCAATCAATTCCGCCGGAGGAGATATCTCCTGCGATAGTTGTCGGCGGTCCCAGCTTGAGTGTGACGAGTGCTGACCCATTGTCGAAACTCCAAGTTATTGGTGTAGATGAGACCGAAGCCGTTCTGAGTGCCGTGTTCCAGCCGACGGTCATCGATCTGACAGAGCCCGAGTCGGCTCCAGGCATCAACGATGCCGCACAGTGGGCAATGGTGGAGGACGCACTGCGATTAGCGTACCAGTCGCGCGTGAGTGAGCTAAAGCTCGAGTACCAGAGCGATCTCGTCGCGCTCTTCAAGGAGCTGCGGCCAATGGAGAAGAGCTGTGCGTCGCCTGTCGAGGCGCAGAAGATCGCGGCGCTGATGGTCGACATCAAGAAGATCTTGGCAGTGCTGACGCGGAAATTCGACCCGAACGAAGCTGTGACGGACGACCGCGTGGAGGCGCTTGACCGCGTGGAGCGGTACATTCACCAGCGGCTGGCGCCCATGTGCCAGCGCCTCAAGGTCAAGCAGGCGATCTTCGAGAACCAGCGCGGGCGTGCTGGCGTGCGGAACGCCGCGGCCGACGCAGCGAGGACGGCGCAGCGCCAGTGGCAGCGATTTCTCCGTCGAATGCGCGACCAGCAGCAGACTTCGCTGCCTGTGAATTTGTCTCCCCCGCGCAAGTGTGAAGAGCAAGTGGCCAGTGGGTGAACGAGAGAGTGAGTGTGAGAGAGAGAGAGACCGAGGGAGAGAGATCTTCCCGAGTCGAACAGCAAGCAAGTGCCGGCCGATGGAGTTGTGAATGTCAAGTGTACCGTAGGATTCTCGTGGGTGGTGCTGTAGCCATGGCCCTCGCATGCGTTGAGGCCAGCGGGAGTGATATATTGGCGCAGCGCTGGACCAACAGAGGTTTCCATAACTGCGCCACGTCGGATTTGAATGACAAGGTGCTCATTCCCAAGCAGGATCGAGAGTCGTTTATCAGTACATGTCGATGCTTGAGCAAAGCTACTGCGTGGCCGTGACCAGCTCCACGTCGAGCACGCGCGCCGTGTCGGTCCACGGCTGGCAGAAAACGTCGATCTGGAAGGCCGATGCGTTGTTGCCACACCGCACCCAAAGCGCAGCCATTGACACCAAGCGAAGATTGTGGTCGGAAGAAAGAGACCCAGAAGAACGCGGGAATCAACTTTAGACGCGATTGGATGGGGACACGCCAGCTGTCATCTGATATCATGTGAAAATTGATAAGCCTTGAATAATAGCATTTGAACAACAAAAACTAGCATAGGCAGTGTATGCTGACATACTCTGGTAAAACATATACTGGGACATTTAGTCAAATCTACTCAAGTTGAAACGCAGGAGACTACGGCACCAACATCGAGCACATGGAGCGTGTACACCGCCTAGCGGTGTGATCGGATGGGGATTTCGTACGCGGGCGGCGGCGCGTCTAGCAGTTGGTGGCCAGGTCCAGCAGCTTGAGCACGTTGGCGTAGCTGAGCCCGACCTCGGTCACGGTCGAGTTGTCGGGGCGGCTCATGGGCAGCCACAGGAAGTCCGGGTGGTCGCTTTGCGAGTCGCCGACCCACTCGCCACCGATGATGTTGCCGCTGCCGTCCAGCTCCAGCAGGTACTTGTACGTGTCGGACGACGTGTACAGCGACGCCCGGCCGTTGGCCACGAGCCCGCCGTCCTCGAGCGTCTCGGTCATCCACACGATCGTCGTCTCGACGTACACGAGGCTCTCGGCGGCGTCGTTGAACGGGTACGACTGCTTGCCAAAGTACGTCTGCGCGCCTTCACTCGGGGTCATCTCGTTCTGCGTCACGACCTCGTAGCTGTAGATCGGCTGATTCCACACCTGCGAGCCGCCCTCGACGTCCAGCACGAACGACTTGCTGAACCGCGACAGCAGGTTCGCGATGGCAATGTGCATGAAGCCCGGGCCCAGATCGCGCCGCGAGGCGTCCGTGTAGCGACCGTACTGATCCGTCTCGGCAGTGCTGTCGGACCCGTAGAAGCGAGCGCCGGTGAACACGGTGCCGACGTTGGCGCCATCGTAGATCTCGGACAGCAGCGCTTTGATGTCCATGGGCTGGAACGTCACGCCGTTGTACTCGATGGCGCAGCTCGGTTCCGGTTCCAGGATGGCAGCAGGAGACCACGCGTGGCAGATGCCGTACCAGGTAGGGATGCAGTAGCCCTGGTTCTCTCCCGTTCGCTTGGCGCAGACACTGCCGTCGCCCAGCGACGAGCACTGCGAGTTCGAGGAGCAAGAGGTGCTGGACGACTGGGACAGAATGCCGGTCGACTCGGACACTTTCTTGGTGAAGGCGTCCACATCTTCGTCAAACGCGGTCGCGTACTTCTCGGCGGCACTGGGCGACCACGAGTCCCACTGGTAGTTGATGCCGTCGAGGTAGATCGGCCAGTAGCTGCTCGGCCACGGCATGACACTGTACGCCGCGCTGGTCGCGAGGCTCTTGAAGTTCACTTCCAGCGATGCACCAAGATATGACTCGAGCTTCTGGATGTCTGTGCTGTTGGATGCGTCCAGCTTCCGCGTGACTGGCGCGAGCACTGCCGACTCGTTGGACAATGACGAGTCGGCGAACGTGATGACATTGGAGTTCTCAGTGGTCGAGGCCTCCGATCCGGTGGCGCTTGAGTCTGGGACGTAGTCAGGCACGTCCGGGATCTCGTACGAGCGCTCCTCGTACGTCGCCTCGGACGCAACCGAGGAGGAGGACGAAGCGGTCGAGTAGACGGCGCCAACCGCGGGATTTGAGTGCGAGAGAGTGGTCGCGCTGGCGCTGGTCGTGTATGGGTTGTACTCGATCGGAGTGGCGTCGACGGCGCTGATGGCGGCCGCGATCACGGCTAGAGTCGCCAGGCGAGTGCGACTGTGGCCGGCCATCGAGTTGATGCTGCTGTGGAGTTGGCGTGAGCTTGCGAGTCGTGAAATGAGGCTTGGCTAGGGCCAGCGGAGTGGGCCGTGAGATGTTACCGACGGTCACAAGGGTAAGTGTCGAGGTGAGCCCAGGTCATTCGTTCGCCGTAAAGACCGACGAGGCGCTGGATGTCGCCGGCCTTGGCTGCATGGAGACCGAGCTATACTCCAGGAAAACACAGCAAGCCAGATGGCTACAGCCATGCACTGGTCGAGAGTTGTGCGATCGCCCGTGCACTGTAGTGAACTAAAGATTAAGCCAGCAGCTGTGCGGGTGGTGCTCAACAGACAGCAAAAGCGTGCATTCCGCTCCCCCGAGACCGGTACCGTACCAGCCCAAGAGCTACTCACTGCCCGATGGCATCTGGAGCCCGGCTCACATGGAGTGTCCGCTGTCTTCTACGCTGCACCCAGCTGGCCGGCCGACTCTATCGCCGATGCGGCGCCGGCTTTACATGTACAATAGTCCGTCGTCTGCCTCCGAGCTCCGAGCTCCAAGTGCGTCAAGTCGAAGCTCGAGACTGAAGATGATCGCGTCACACAGACCAGCGAGGCGGTCGGTCTCCTCCCCGCTCCTCTACTCACCGTGGCCTCGCGAGGCTAAAGGATGTGAGAGCACGACGCCACGACGATTACAGCGGCGACAAAGCACCCGCCAGGCCATCGGACAGAAGCGCAGGAGCGTGGAGCTCTGTAGCAACGCAGCAGCTTTGCGCTGTTTGTAGAGTTCGGCCGAGCCTCGAGAGACAAAAGCTCTGGCAGTTGAACCGAAGTGTTGTTGCATTTTGCTGAATACACGTATGCATACTGAAAGCGAATGGTAGAAAGCCGGTCCAGAGTAGCCAGACGGGAGCTGTTGGCTCTCCTTTTCAGCTGCACCGTCATGGTAATCGCTCGCTTTTCATACAAAAGCCGAGTGATTTGCACCCTTCCAGGCTGCAAATGCGCCATTGGGAAAAAATTCCAGGCTCGCGAAAAGGATCCCGGCGCGTATCAAAGTCTCAGGCCGCGCCTCTGCAGCTCTCGCCCATTCCCCAATTTGCCGACGCCCACCCTCGGTCGTATCGCCCATCTCGGTTCTCCCAATTCCAAGTTCATTTCAAGCATCAGTCATGGTCTCCGCTAGCTTCCTCCCGGTTTTCGCTGTGCTCGCAATGGCCAAGGCTTCCGCTCAAGTCGCGACGCTCGGAGGATCCGGCACCGTCGGGTCCTGGGAGTCCGCGACGGTCACCCAGAGCGACGTCAACCTGCTCGTGCAGGTGGCTGGCAACGCCACATACTTTGGCGGCGACACGGACCCTGTGTGCCTCATCGCCGTCCAGGCGCTGCAGACGCAGAGCGTGGCGGGAACCAACTACAAGTTCCAGGTGGCTGCGTGCGCCGTTGACTCGACGGCTGACGTCGGCGCCTGCACGGACCGCGACTGCGACCAGGCGACGTACGACATTGTCATCTACGAGCAGACGTGGACCAACACGCTCGAGCTCTCGTCCGTGACGCAGCAGGAGTAAACCGCGAACCGAAGAGAGCGTTCGCTTGATGTCTCTAGATGTTGGTCGGAGTTGCGTCGCTACTGTAGTACGTAGAGTGAGTGAGAGTCCGAGGCGGCGCGATTGGAGTGCCGCCAAACGTATAATATAGCTCGGAAGGAGCTTTCCCCCACCACTGCCGATGTTTGCATATCCGCGAGCACGACGTGTGTCTGTTCCCGACTATGGCAATGCAGTCTCCTGGTACTAATACGGTTCATAATCTACGAGGATTTCGCAGCTAGTTTTCTTCGGCTCGACGCCTACTGTATCAACACAGCAAACTGGAGCATTGGCCCTCCTTATGATGTGAAGGAATACCAACTGGTCTTGGCGTGATAAGTCGGCTTCGACGAGATTAACGTTTCTTGCACCATGATTCTGCGCGCAAAACCAACTACCGGTAGTCAAACCTGAGAAACACCAGATACGACAAAAGACAACACAGTAAAAAAAATTGCCGTTTGTTTCACTGGTGAGTGAAGTTTGACCCCACAAAACGAAATTTCACGTCAGTCGAAAGCTTGTTGTATGCCTCAACTTGATGACTACGCTCGGTACTATTCAACACAGCCCATCTGATGAATGTTATGAAAGATTCGCCGCTACGAGTGCTGCAGCCATTTGAATTGAAAGCTGTAATCGGCGCCGAGGTGTGCGAGCGAGCTTTGAAGGGCGTAGAGGGTCCCAGCAAACAGCATCGATTGCACCAACCAACATTGCGTCCGTAACGCAAAGCCCACCTGCCACATAGGCTGTACTCTTGTGATCCGTTGCACGATATAATCCAGCACACATAGGGATAGTAGCTCAAGTAGCGCGTATTCGAGCACGCTAGTGACCATAGCGTGGAGCTTAGCCTCATCAACTCCGTCCATTACGGAGTAGAATCTCCGGTTCGGTAAGCGGTACTCCACCGCCATATAAAAGCCTGTGTAACACAATAAATTAGCAGTGAAAATCATGATCCAAAACTACAGAGTACAACACGCACTGTAGAAAATGGGGACGATGACTTCAGCATATTCGGTCAACATGATAAACTCAATTGTAAAGAGGAGTCGTTTTGCCGAGGACAAAAAGCATGCCCGCTCTTTATCAGTGATAAACTGACCGAGATGATTGTAGCTCGATGATGATGAGGGGGCCACATTGGAAATGGCAGGTGCGACACTACCCTTCTTCACCTTGACCTTTTGAGGCTTCGGGAAAATGGACGGCAATCTTCTCTTCGTCAGGACTTCAATATTTCCCTCTACCCCTGTCACTCGTCGAGCTGCTGTTATATCTTGTATAACGACAGCTATTTCTAAGAAGTTTTGCTCGCGAAGTGGGTGGTTTGTCGGGATCTTTTTCATCATGGTTTTCAGAGGAGCGTATGCTTCGTACACGTCATAAATCGATACGCAAAGTTGTACCGAGTCTATCATCAGTATGAACAGCGACGTCGACGCAGTCGTTGCCTTTTGCATGACAAGCGATATGTACAGGGCGTGAAACATGTCGACGACAAAAATCAAAATTGCTGGCTTGAAGTCATCTAGTCTACCGATCAGCTTACTCATCACATTCTTCGCGGCGATCTTGAGAAATGGTGCTAGAATCATGTATATAGTCTGGTAGGTTGGCGTGACAGAGTTGAAGCCGAACACAAAGAGTGGATAGACAATAGTCAAGCTGAGTTGAGTCGTTATGAAGGTCATTGTACTATTGAACTTGATGCGGAGATCATTGTCTCGCAGCATTTTCTTGCCGAAAAAAGCAGCAAAAATTACTCCAGTCGTTGTTGCAAATGCTGGAGATCCTGCAATGAAAATAAAAGGGATTGGCATTCGGATGTAGCCAGCGATAATGTAGTTGTAAGCTAGACAGACAGTTGTTGCGACGATAGAAGTAAAGATCACGTGGTATCGACCCATACCAAGCTCTGGCATCAACAACGCGAACTGTGAGAACATGCTGAGTGTCATTGGTACAAGTGTAAACAAGCAGCGGATCCAAAACACCCAGTTTGCGTCACGCCCAGCACTCGGCTCTGCTAATGGAGCAAGATCCAATAGTGCGTTGTAAACCAGAACAGGGATCGGAGTGATAACAAACCATAGCATTATCCGTGTCCACGACGCCTTCACCGAATATGAATGCAGCTCGGATAACCGCTCATGTGAGTATTGACCATGGAGCTCCACTTGCACGTTTGTCCAAGCGTTGTGTAGGGTTCGTAAAGACTGGAGGAGGCCCTCTACCATCCTTGTTCGTGGCACCTCCAGCTAATGAGACGGACTCAATAGCGCCGTCATGTATTCTTGGCAAGTGGCGTAGTCGTTTTTGGATTCTAAGCCTGTGAACAGACAACCACGACGATTCGTTCATAGTATCCTATGCTATTGCAGTGAGATCGGAATGAGGGTAAGCAACTTGCAACTCTACCAGATATTGGGCCGACGGAACCGAGGTCAACGAAGCCGAATTATTTTATAGTTTCGACGTCAAAGCAAAAAGCTTTGATACTCCGCTGAGGGCGATTGCGTTTTCCTTCTTGCTCAGTGTGCTAGCAATCAACGTGTGTTTTTCTTTTGTCTCTTGTTTTACAACTACGAACAGAAGCTACCGGGTTAGGCTATCTGATGGATAACGAGGCCACTGCTGGTAGAGATGAGAGGTCGATGGTGATCGACCTGGTGATGGAGCATTCGCTAGTGGCGAGACTAATGCCAAAGATGGTGAGTTCGAAAATTCTGTTTACGAAACTCGTGCTTGTGAAGAGCCGCACCACCGATTGCTTCCGTGCAGGCACCAAACCTGAGCTTCTCAGTGTCATGCGATTCCAAGCCATAAGGGGTTGATTCAGGATTTAATTACGATTCACAGTCAAGAGACGAATGACAAGCATAAGTGTGCATTTATTGGTTCCGAAGCCACTTAAACTGAAAGCTGTAGTCGGCTCCAAGATGCTCGAGAGAGTTCTGGGCAGCATACAGTACTCCCATAAACATCTTTGACTGGATAAGTTTGTACTGGGTCTCGAGCACAAACCCAACTTGGCACATTGGAGGCATACCAGTAATGCGCCGCAGTACGTAGCTGAATACCACCAGTGAAAGAAGCTCGAGCACCGCGTAGCCGAGCACGGTAGCGACCATGTTTTGAAGTTCGTGCTCATTGATGCTCGCGATAGCAGCATAGAACCGCCGGTTGGGCAGGTAATATTCTGCTGTCATCAAAATGCCTGGAAGATACAATCCGTGTGCGTTAGTAAGGAACGTATCCACAGAGTAATTGCGTAGTGGATTGCACAAATAACGGAGACTTACTGTACAAGATTGGAATGATAACTTCAGTGTACTCTGTGAGCATGACAAACTCGATCGTAAACAATAGACGCCTTGCAACTAGAATACAAGCTGCTTGGTCTTTGTAGGAGCAAACGCTAGCAAGTATGTTCACATTCTGAGCTCCATGCAAGGTGCTCACAGCACCAAAAGTTTCTTCAATTGATTTAGCTGGACCGACGCGAACTTTGCTTGATGCAGGAATACGAGGGTTGGAGACCTTGGCTGCCCGACTATCAGATGTCGATTGGCGCTTTCTCTGAAGGTGATGAAGAGCGACCGCCACCTCCAAGAGCGTTTGCTTTCGCAATGGATGGTCTAGTGGAAGCTTAGATACGAAATGTTGGAACGATTGATAAGCGGAATATACGTCGTACACGGAAACGCACGCCTGTATCACATCAACAATCATGACGAGCAGCGATGTTGATAAGGTCGCAGCTCTCTGCATTGCTAACGATATATAGACCGCGTGAAACATATCCACGATGAAGATAAGGACTTCGGGCTTGAAATCGGCGACTACAACGAATCCAGTCATGACGTTCTTGAAGGCAATTTTGAGAAATGGTGCAAGCGTCATGTACGATGCTTGGTAATCGGATGGCATTGCGTTGAAACCATAGAGAAAGAGAGGATAAACTGTTTGAAGTCCCGATTGAGCCAGAAACACCCCGCCAGTCCGCATGAATTCAATTCGGAGCTCGGCATCTTGTATCAGCCTTTTCCCCACAAGAAATGAAAATACTGCAGCTGTGGCAATAAAGAATGGAGGAGTGCCGGTGAGGAAGAAGAATGGTACGGGCATTCTGATCCACCCTGTGATGATGTAGTCATAGACTACACAAGCTACAGTCACGATACTTGTCGTCAGAAGTACGTCGCGCGAGGTCATACCTAGACTTGGCGTCAAAAATCGTATCTGGGAGAAGATGCCATAAGTCGTGCCAAATGAAAACAGGAAGCATCGTATCCAGAAAACCCAATTGGCCTCACGCCCAGCGCTCGGATCTTCAAGCGGCGCTGCGTCTAGCAAAATATTGAATACTAGACAAGGAATGGGAACAGCGACACACCACCACAATATCCGGATCCATGTTGTTTGTCTACAGTACGCGTGGAATTGAAGCAATCGGTCATTAGAGTACTGGCCGTGAAGTTCTACCTGCAGCCTCATCCATGTCTTATGGAGAGCTCGGACAACTCGGACGGCGCAAGTTCTTGCCATGTCTTAGAGAGTTAGAACAAGCATTCAGGTGATTATGGAGAATCAACCACAATAGGTTGTTTATACACAGGGTCTATTTCGGTTTGCAAGATGTCCTCGATGACACGAGCGTGTCGAGGGCATTTTGGCTTCTTAGCAAACTTGTACACTCTGTAGAGCTTCCTTCCTACAGCTCCAAGAACCGAGTGGACTTGCGGTGCTCCTGTTCTAGTAGCGGTGCAATCTCGTCGAGCTCCACATCTTGCACCGTGAAGTGGCGCTCAAGTTCGGCATGAAGCTCTTGCATGAACTTGTCTTGGGTGGAGGCCGGTCCTTCAGACAGCATGTCCTTGAGCGTGCACAGGAACTCGGTGTGCGCGCGCTGCTCGCGGTACTTGGGCTGGCGCGCCGGGTTGGTGAGGTACTCCATGTTCTTGGGGTCAAAGTCCCACAGGAATGACGTGTGGTGCAGCCAGCGGTCCTTGCTGATGCTCTGAGCGTTGCCGCCAAACTTGCGGTCCGCGAACACGTAGTCGTCCTCTCGCAGCGCAAACTTCTGCTGGTCACGAGTGCGTCAGCTATCCACCTCCACAGCAAACAAAGCAGCAGCTTAAAAGCTCAGCTCGACCTTGTCCGGCCCGCACATTCTAGCAAAGAACGGCTCGAAGAACGAGATGGACCAGGCCATGATCTCTCTCGGGAAGGGCTTGACGTGCGGGAACGCCTTAACGTTGCAGATGAAGGTCGTGAACACCGTGTCGCGGTCCACGATGACGGTCCCGCCGCCGCTGAAGCGCTTGAGCACCGGGATCCCGTCCCTTCATGTCGTAAACAGCGCCAATGTGAGCCATTAGCGAGCCATTAGCGCCCCATTCGCCCAGCGCACCGCTTGACGGCGTCCAGGTGCAGCAGCTGGTCGGGCTTGCCCGAGATGCCCATGACGACGGTGGCCGGCGACGCGCGCTCGTTGGCGATGAACCAGTTGCGCGCCTTGTCCACGCGGAAGAGCGCCTCCTCCATACGCAGCTGCTCCGCGATGGGCGCGCGCAGCCGCAGGAAGTGCACCAGCGGCTTGCTCATGGCCATGGCCGCTCGAAGGTGTTGGGTCAATGGGGCTTCAGCGTCTAACCCGACCAAAGCGCCCTCTTTGAAAAATAACAACTGAATTACATGTGTTTGAAACGTTACAGGACACTTTCGACTGAACACAAATCGAAATCCACGAGGCCAAACCCGCCTTTCGCGTCAGATTGCAACAGCAAGAAAGGCGGGACCTCGATGGGCTCGGGGGCGGCGCTGCTGGGGGCCACGGAGGCCGCGCGCGGGCCGCTGGGCGCCGTCGAGGGCTGCGCGGCGGTGGCAACGGCTGCGTGGCGCTCGGAGCGCGCAGCGGCGCTGTTCGCGGCCGCGGACGGCGCTTCCTTGCGGCTCCACGTGGCAAACCGCGGCGGATCCTCAAGGCGCGAGCTGGTGGAGCTGCTGGGCGGCGGGGAGCGCCACGTCGCAGACGAGGACGCGTGGGTGCTGGCGTGGAGCGCGGACGGCAAGGCGCTGGTGGTGGTTGGCGCGGTTGCAAGTGCAGAAGAAGGAGATGGAGAGCAGCAGGAGGCAACACTGTGGGTGTACGCGGCGCCAGAGTGGATGGGCGTGGAGGCGAGCGGGCCGCCGCTGCTGATCAGCGCGAGGGTGAGCGACTACCTGCCGGCCAAGAGGTGGAGGCCCGCGGCGCGCGTCGTGGACGCCTTCTTCGTGAAGAACAGGCTGCTGCTTGTGTCGGAGGACGCGGTGGTTGTCGCGGTGGATATTCAGACGGCGAGGCTGGCCGTGCTCGTGGCGGACGACGCCGCGCCCACCAAAGAGGAAGCCAAGCGTGTTTTCAAGATGAGCGTGGTGAAGAATGTGGCTGAGTGGCACGCGGGGACGACTGCAGCGAGCTTCGACCCGCAGACGAACACGCTCGTGCTTACCGGCGGAGTGCGCAACCCGAGTGACGACCTCGTCGCTGGAAAGGCCTCGTCGCTGAGCGTGTGGAACATCAGTGAGGACCCCAAGGCGTCGGAGATGATGGAGCTGCTGGATTACACGATGGTGCTCAATCCTCCTGTTGAGGGCGAAGATAGCGAAACGCCAACGGATGCAGAGCAGCTTGAACAAGACAGCACATCGGACTTGGCAAAATCAGCTGCAAAGTCATCGTTCCTCAACCCCCTCAAGTTTATGGTTGGCGCTGGAGCTCGAAGCGAGTCTCCCAGCTTGGCGGGTGAAATCAGACAGCTCGCAATCTCGACGAACGGGAAGTATGTAGCGATACTAGACGGGAAGAACAAGATCGCGGTCCGCGATATCGAAGCCTGTGCCGACGTAGTGGGTTGGCAGTCAACGACCTCTATTTTTGCGGGCTCCGAAGAGCGTGATGATTCTGTCGGCGTAAAAGGCATCATCTGGCTAGGGCCCGCACGCATGATGATCTTGCTAGCAAACAGCAAAATTATTGTTGCAGAAATGAAGCTTACTACGAGTGCTCAAGATGAAACATCCAGCAAAATGGGGAGCCTCTGTTCAATCCCAGGATATTTTCATGCCCCAACGTTGGGGAAAACAACAGCTCAAGGATGGTCAGCGCGTACACTTAGTAAGATTGCCGCTACTGGACCTCACGGCTACTTGTGCAGCGCTGTCGTTACTGTAGAAAGCTCGTGGGTCTGTGCTGTCTTTGAGCAGCTGAGTGTTTCGCAGTTCATTGAGTCATTGGCACGTACTGGGCAAATCAACGAGGCATTGGCGATTGTTGGCCGTCACGATTTGGCTGACGGGACTGTCAACATGGACGAGCTCCACCGTCGTGTTTGGTCCGATTTCTGTGCTTTTGCATCCATACCGATCACAAGCGACGACGAAGACATGAAGTTAATCTTGCCATCATCTTTAGGTCCCCATCGACCAAAAGTATTATTTCTACAAACCCGCGGACTTTCTGTAGAAGCCTCTGTGCACTCCTTTGCTGATGCACTACACTATCTCGGTCGTGTCGACGATCCGTGGTGGGTGCTCGACGAGTGTCTTCGATCAGTTGCAACCGATTCTTTTGACGCCATGAAGCAAATATTATCTACTGGGTGGAGTGCAATCCGAAAGATCAACGATGCCGCGTTGACGAGAGCATTATCAAATGACATGTCAGCTGAGCTAGCGAGCAGAAAAAGTCAAATATTGCGCTCCCTTTATCGCCTTGAATCGCTTCGGCTTATTGTGCTCGAAGAAGAAAGAGCTGATGCTTCTGTTGACCTCGAGACAGGCGATGCTGATTCCCTGTTCAATGGTTCAGCGTATCTTTGGTTTATGAATAACTCATTGCTCGACATTGCGACGAAGCTTGCTTTTCAGGGCAGAGTGCTTGCACTAAGCGTACTCTTTCGTCGGCATGCGCTCAATTTGCTACCTTTTCGCCTACAGATCTTGTCGAAGATCCCAGCTTCGCTTTCTCCGCTTTCATACGCACATTTAATTCCTGCGATAGTTGGAGACGCATCTGACTCGCAGTTCTTTTCACTTGCGAAGATTTCCACAAGGCTTCCGATCAATCTAAAGGACTTTGAGAGCGAGCATGCAGCAGATGTGGCGGAGGTCGAGTTGGTTCCTGAGAACCGCAGTTATGACCTCACGCCGGAAGAGTTAGCTTTGTTTGAGCGAACCTCACAATTGACAAACAGCGAACGAGCGGAGGAGTACGCAGCGTGGTTCCGAATGCGGATACTCGAGCTTGACAGTGTATATGGGCATCTGAGTGCAGCTTATGAGCTGGGTTGTTTGTCTCAGAGGTGTTTGTCGGGATGGACAAGCAACGGTGGTGCAAAGCGAGAGCTCTCAGATTTCGTGCGCGTGGTTGAGCGGCTATACAAATGCGCGCATTTGTTTGCCCGCGAGCTTCCGGTGTGCAGCAAGCTGACTCTGAGTGAATGGATGGCGACCCCGTTCTATCAGCAGGCAATGCTGGTTGTGGGCAAGGTCGAGTTAGTTCCTGCAGCCATCGAGAGACTTCAGCTAGTCATACTCTCGCAACGCCATGATCGCCTATACGCACTTGATGAACTGCTGTCGTGGATTGCCCAGACAGTTCTGTTTGACAACCCGTCTCTTCTTAGCCTCGAACTATGTGCTCAGATCATCCAATTGAGTAAGCCGTCTTTGCCCCTCCAAGATCGATGGATTCAAAGCGACTCGCATCTGCTACGAACTGCGATTAGTGTTGTTTTCGCCCCGCAATTAGCCACGGTTATTGGACTTGCAAGCCAGCAAGCACACCCACGCGTGCAGCACACTGCTTTGACTGAGTTGTTGTGGGGGATTTTCCAATCCTTGCCAGTACGAAAGGATGATGACCCTCCCGACATTTCGCATTTGCAAGTTGAAGTCGATGAGGTGGAAGACTTAATGATTGCGATGGAAGTGTTGGCGAAGTACGGCATCCTGACTACACCCGGTGAGCTGAAGAAAGACGTCCAGTCAAGTGAGACCAATGGACCTCACGAGTTGCTGGAGCAGATGTGCGTTCGCTTTCTTGTACCATCTGTTGGTAGTACCGTAGTGGCGGCACCAACGGGGGAAGTGGCGCCTACTACGAACCAGTGGATGGAGGTATGGCAAGATGCTATCAAGCTCAAGCAGCACGTCTTCGGGGAGCGAATCGTTCAAGAAGATATCCTCGACACTATTTTGCGGCATCTTCTTGCCCATGACGTGTTCCTGGACTCTGCTTTCGATTTGATGGTGAATTGGATTTTATCGAGTGTGGAAGCAACCGATCATGTCATGATGGCGATCTTGAAATG
Organism: Phytopythium chamaehyphon; assembly: GCA_023334415.1. Taxonomy (NCBI): domain Eukaryota; phylum Oomycota; class Peronosporomycetes; order Pythiales; family Pythiaceae; genus Phytopythium; species Phytopythium chamaehyphon. The sequence goes on along the minus strand of JAASGX010000056.1, from coordinate 5,497 downwards.
TCTGCAGTCACGCCTTGACTCTCCATGCGAATTTTTGTCACGAGACCCACCTCACGCAAGTGATGCTGTTGCAGCAAAATACATTGAAATGCTTTATGCTATCGTCGCACTGCCTGCTGTCCAAGAGTGGGACCCGCTTCGAAGCGAGCGTTTGGGCGAGCTGCTTCAAGTGGAGATCGACTTGGTGTATGCGTCGCAATTACTAAGTCTGCTGTCCAGTGGCACAGTGACGCAGTTACCTTCTTCTCTTCGCGCTGCTTCAAGCACGGCCGAACGCCTAGACCTTGTTGTTCAGGTGCTGACGAGTAACCCTGCAAATTACAAGATCTCGGAGAGCGCAAAGCAATGGTTCCACGCGCATTTGCCTGCAGGAGACGCTATGGCGTTATGCAATGATGATCTACAACCACTTGGTGCCATCCTTTTCCTAGCGACCCTACTGCAAGTCACTTCGTTCGAAAATGAGATATTGATGAAGGGAGCGTACGCGGCGCTGTATTGCTCAGACTTTGATATGGCGAACACTTTGACCGGCAGAGTCATCGCTGGGAATGAAGCTAGTGGGGAAAGCGCGAGCGTGCCCTTGCTGCATGTGGTCTCACTTGTTCTTGATCTTGTCTCAGCATCGTCGTTCCGATCTTGGACTAAAAAAATCACGTTGTGCCGCGCAGTCTTCAGTATGAAAGGAGACTCTGCGAACGGCAGTGACGACTTATTCGCTCACCAAGTGACTGATCTAGTGCTTTCATGGCTGCAAAAACTTGAGGCGATTCAAGATCTCGCGTTGGAGCTTGGCCTTTCCGAGCGCGACGTCGAGAAGCGACTTGCGGCTGACAGTGAACTGACAGCTGTAGGCGTAGAAGGAATTCTCCTCAAGGAACTTGATGTTGTGATTGAGCTTCTTCAGGAGGAGAAGCGAGACCGTGCGTTTCTGCTGCGCCTTCTAGAGAAGGGATTCCACTTATTTTCCGTCACTGTCGCACTGGATGTGGAAGCGTTGACAAGTGGCTCCAACAGCCCAAAAGAATCTGAGGCTGACCCAACTCGCTTTGCCGATGGAGTGGTTCGGCTAGCTCGGTTCTGCTTAGAAGAAGGTGTACGGATTGAGCTAGATGGCAACAGCGAACTTGCCACTGCAAAGAGCTATCTTGACCTAGGATTGGGACACCTGCTACTTTGGAACGATCTTTGCCCTGATGACGACGCTGTGACCCAGCTGTGGGAGTATGATCTTCTTCCGTGGCTTTTTGATGAGGTGTCGAAGAGTTCTGGCTCGTCATTGGCTAAGCGCGAGCGTGTTATTAGTCGCTTTCACCACTATTTCCTCTATGTGGCTGCAGCAATGGAGATACGCGTGAGCGCACCTGATCTGGAAAGCACATGGCGAGCACGGCGTGATCGGCTAGAGACGTTTGCAGCTTCATACGAATCGCTAAAGCTACATTTGAGCCAAACGCTGACGCGAGGAGACAGCGTCGTTGGAGTGGACGATTTTGAAGTTGATGACCAGCCCAATCTATCATTTCGCTCAATTGAGGCTCGTCATTCCTCAAGGTTCAAGGTGTTAATGGGATTGGCTACCAAATGCAAGGCGCACCTAACATCTCAGCAAAAGAACCAAGAGATGGAAGAAGTGAGTGCGTTTTTTAATGGTGCGCTCGATGTCGAGGCTTTTGAAACAGATGTCCAATACCGGACACAGCAGATTCTGTGGCTCGCAACAAAGAGAGAGCATTACGGAGCAGCAACTAATTTTGCCGTCAAGTATGGAATTGACGAGTATCAGTGTACGCTTGCGTACATTCGCAGTGCGCTCATTCCGACGTCTGCTACGCGTACTGTCGGTACAAGCCGCCACGAACAGCTCGAGAGTGCATTTCAAACTGATACAACTGACTTCTTGGAGCTGGCATTGCAGCATCCGGCAGAGTTTGGTGATTTCCTGCTCCGCGATTTTGACGGCGCGTCGGTGTATGCAGCGCTTGATGGCACTGATCACGTCGGGGTTCTGTTTGTACTTCGTATGGTTCTTGAGTGCTCAAAGCGTTTAGAGGTGCAAGAGGCTCCTGACACCGTCGCCGATGGTACCAGTCTACGATTTCCTTTATCAAAGCGGTTAGTTGACCGAATTACACTTGTCTTCATGTGCATGAAGCGTCTGAAGGATGTATATGATACGCGCGAGAACAGCGGTGACTTTGTGATTGATCTGAAGCTTATCTGTCGTGCAACAACTACTGAAGATTTGCTCACGGTCCCTGACTTGGACAGCCCCTTGGCACGCACCAACCGCCAGGAGGCTGTGCAAGCTGCAATCCCACTTTTGACCGGTAAATCTGTTAAGATTGTGACGAAGATATTACTCAAACTTCATCGGGTTACGGCAAGCTCGATCGTCATGGTCTTCCTCAACTCTCTTCTAGACTCGATTTGGACCGAACACGCGGGGACGGCAGATGACAACGTTCTTACCGACCTGGCAGCATACGCGTATGAATCGTGTCATCCGTTCCTTTCCGTGCTGTCAAATGAACACTTAATACTTTTTGTCTCTATGCTTCTTGGCAAGCGACATAGCAGTGCAATTGACCTCACTGAGGACTTCTACTACCAGCCGATTGAGCGTATTGCTCGCTTTGCTCCGATTGTGGCTGACTCCAAGCGCGTGGATATTGCGTCGGATGCTCTACTTTTGCTCCACACTCGCTTTGAGGCTTTGCGATCTTCTGCTGCACCGGATGATGCGGACCAGGTAGCAGCTCTGGAGGCAAAAACCGTCGAGCTTGAGGATATGCAAGCAGAACTCGTCGAGGCATGTGTGTGGATGTTATTAGGAGAGCTGAAGCGATCTGAAGGCGAGCACACCAATGGCGATACCCCGCTCTCTACCTTTGAATCGACATGGAAGACTTGGCGTGCAATGGATGATGACTCGCGCCAACTAGATGCACGGCAGTATGTCGAAGAATTGATCGCACTGCTGTTTGCCACCTCCAGCTTGAGCTCGGTATCTGTTCGCATGGTAGTTTTGGTGAGCGAATTATTACTTTTCTTGGCACGTATATCCGAGCAAGATGCGACCCAAATCATTGCGGAGCGTGTTCGTAGTGCTATCTTCGAGCTGGCGCACCAAGCGCTCATCGATAGTGGCACTAATGGCGAAAATGGCCACTGGACAACTGAGTACGCCCGTGCATTGGCGACCCAATTCTCCTCGGTGATTGAATGTACCCCGATGGCACTGCTGTCTCGATATCTTTCGAGCTACACGTGCATGCAGAGTGGAAACCCTGATCTCACCGACGACGCATACTACACAACGGTACAGCGGCTAGGAGAATTGTCTTCGCCATTTTTGAGAGCAGCTTCAGCGATTCGATTGGAAGCGAGAGTCGCTCGTCAGCCGCTGGCATTAGAGGCAGCAGCCGCAACTACTGCACTCGGAACCTGGAATGACGTGGTGATGGAGCTAGAAGCACGAGGAGAGTGGGCACAAGCAGCCATCGCAAGCCAAATCCTTGTTGACGCTTTGCCGCAACCAGCTGCTGGATCAAGTGACGTCGTGACACGACACTTTGGTCTCATTCTGCGTGCCATTTGGACCATGGTACTCACCCCTGATGTTTTAGCAGCGACGCCAATAGTATTCGAGGGACCAGCACGAGCCGTGGCAGAACAGCTCGTCGATATCTTCGAGACGCTCCTGGTTTGGATCCAGGATAACGGGGAGTCGCAGAAGGCACAGGCGGCAACACTAGCAGTCAGCAAGATGCTTTTCTGCTTGAACGATTTGCTCATCACTGATGATGATTCAAAGCTTCCTTCTTCTCGGCTTTGGGCAGAAGAGCAACATCGCGCGGTGGCAACACGCATTGATGCTCAGTTCAACATTGGAGAGAGTGAAAAACCTGCTGTATCTGATGGGGTTGCCAACGCCCTGCTGTGGTCGGAGCTCCTCGTTCGCGGCTCATGGGGTGACGACTTGCTCGTCGAATGGTACGAACAGCAAGCGTTCGGAATGCTCACCGGGGAGGCAATAGAGCAGTTTGTCGTCGCGCGATGGGAGACGCACCGCTATGCAGCTGTCGCCCTACTACTGATGTGTCCGTTTGACGAACTTCGGATAAAGTTTGAGTCGCAGATTTTTGCCTCCATCGTCCCCGTGTTGGAATCGGCCGTGGATCGGCGTTCTACGATATTGGAGCTGAGCATGCTGCGCTTTGACGTGCGCGTGCTGTTCCACATCGTTGGACTGTATCCGCAAGTCGTGGCATTTCTCCTTCCCACCGAGCGTGGAAAGCGGCACGCGCTGCGGTGGCGCGGTGTGTGGACGTCTTCCAGCGACTATGCAGTGTGTGCGCTTGTCGCTGGCGGGGAGTACGCCGCTGCTGGTCGCCTGGCATGCGCGCTGTGGCGCGTGCACCCGATGCTGTGGGACTTTGAGAACGCGCAGCTGGTGCTCGGCAACATGGTTCGCTCCATGGCGACGTCCGCTCCAAAGCGGCAGCAGCTCAACAAGCTGCGGCGACAGGTGTACGAGGCCACCCGCGCGCATCTCGAGCGCGAGCGGCTGCTGTAGCGAGAAAGTATAGAGACCACATGTGCTAGTGCTGTTTATACTCACTGGGCGTTAACGCGTTGCGTGCCTCTAGACCTTGAGCTTGAGCAGCTCGACGACGTTCGCGTTGCGCCAGTCTTGCTTGACGTCGTCCAGGTGGTCCTCGAAGTCGGCGATTTCGACGAACGCGCCGCGCTTGAGCCCGTCGTCGGCCACGGCGACCGCGTCGTCGTCCAGCCGCAGCCGTCCGTCCACGCGCACCCACCCGCGCTTGACGTCCTTGAGCAGCAGCTGCCAGCAACCTCCAGGTGAGCCATCTCCCGCATCATAAACCCGCTATTTGTTATCGTACCTGCACGGCGGGCTTGCCGTGATAGGCGAGCTGCTGGTTGTCGACGAGCAGCACGCAGGCGCGCGGGAAGTTGGCGGCCACCTTGTCCGCAAGCTTCTCGGCGAAGAAGCCGAGCGCGCTGCCGGCCGCCACGTAGACGCCCGCGACCTTGAGCGAGCGCTGGGCCGCCCAGGCGTCGGCCATGGCGCACGCGGCCTCGGACAGCGGCGCGAGCGGCGCCTCGTGATGGAAGAGCGCGGCCGCGTCCGCCAGCGCCACGGCGCCCGTCGCGCCCTGCTCGTCGCCCAGCAGCAAACCCACGGCCGGCGCCTCGGGCCGCTTGGCCGCGTGGAGCAGCAGCTTGGCCAGCGCCGCCGTCTTGACTTGGTACTCGGCCATCACGATCGGGATTTTTGGGTAGGAGGGGGAGGGCGAGGTGGAGGCTATATAAGTAATTATGGGATTTTGGGCCTGATAGAGGAGGCTATTTCAGTAATTCCAGGTACATGTGCGACATGGACGAGCAACCGACTGCAGGCCACCACTACCGAATTGGCCACCTCCGTCACAGGTCGCTGCCTAGTGTCGTCGTCAATATGCAGCGTCGT
>JAASGX010000055.1:0-58427 GCA_023334415.1 Phytopythium chamaehyphon | reverse complement strand
TCGACGTCGAAACGCTGTCAAGTTGTTTCCTGTTGCTCTAGTCGAAGACAGTGCTACCACTCTATTCTGAAGTGATCCCGACTGAAGCACTCTTTTCAAATCCACAAGCAGTGAGTGATAAACTTCGAGTAGAGCAAATGGTCGGTTTTCTTGTGTTATACGATTGTTGAGTTCTTTAATTTGTTGTAGCACGAACATGTACAAAGAATCTTGTGCATACTGCGATAATTCTTGATCGCAAAGTTCTGCTTGAAGTCGAGTAAGTTCTCCACCCTTGTACTCGCCCACATGGATATCGCGAGACTGCTGAGGTAAGTACTCGAGATTCGAAGCTTCCATTGCAGCGAGTTTTTCGAGTAGTTGTACAACCGTTGTTGCGGTTGCACGTTGGTTGGAGCCTCGAGGACAACATCGAGAAGTCACCAGGCGAAGGTTTCGGTTGAGTTTTGCAGGTCCATTGCCAAAATTCAAGGTATCCGCAGGATCCCATTTCATTTTACTGAGATTAATGTACTCGTCATTTAATATTCTCCATGGCTCCTCCCCAGTCACCGCGGCCACGACACACAGTCCAAACGAGTAGATGTCTGACGAAAACGACGTTCGTCCACCTTCCAATTGCTCCGGAGCCTGCCATCGGTTGACTGATTTATCACCCGACTCACTTGACAGAATTGAATTCTCAACCGCACGTGCCGTAACAGTCAAACCAAAATCTGCCAGCTTCGCCACACCATCGCTTCCAATCAAGATGTTGCTGGTTCGCAAGTTTCCATGCACAATCCCACGCTCGTGCAAGTACGCGAGACCCAACGCTGCTTCATACAGAAACTTCCACGGTGTCCACAACTTTCCCTTTTGCACACACTCATCGAGATATTCAACAAGAGATCCATTGCTTGCATATTCGGACACAAAAAATGAGTGACCAACATCGCAAGCTCCATACAACTTAATCACGTTGGGATGCCGCAACTGATGCCAAGTAGCCACCTCAGCTGCAAACGTCGAATTTGATGCGCCTGGCACGAACAGTTTGACACTGACATCTGCATCCAACCATTTCGCACGGTACTCTCCACCGATTGTCTTTTTGTCTTCATACTTGACTAACTCAATGTCAAAAGGAGAGATTGTCCAGCTCCATGATTTCAAAAATGATGCTAGCGATGTCGTGGATGCCCTCGAATTAGCATTGTTATTGCTGGATGGGGTGTGCATGAGCAAGTAATCTCGCATGACGATGTTGCCCCGCTTAGACGCTTGATACAGCGCCGTTTCCCCATCAGCGTTTTGGCTGCTTACATCGGCACCTTGCTCAACGAGATAACGAACCATTTCTAATTCACCTAACCGAGCAGCCAGCACAAGTACAGTATTGCTGTCCTTGTCCTTGACGTTGATATCTGCACCTTGCTCCACCAGATACTGAACCACATCCCACTTTTTCTTTGAAGCAGCCCCAATCAGGCATGTTTCACCATTCTTGTTCTTGGCGTGTATGTTTGCACCTTGCTCTATCAGATCCCAAACCACAGATAACTCACCCAACTGGGCGGCCTGCATCAACGTAGTGTTGCCGTTCTTGTCCTGGACATGAATGTCTGCGCCTTGCTGAAGCAAATACTGGACGACATCCCAATTCTCTGTGAGTGCAGCTTGAAATAGCGAAGTTTCACCATCCTTGTCCTTGTTGTGAATATTCGCTCCTTGCTCGACCAGATACCGAACCACTTCTAGTTCACCCGACACGGAAGCTAGCATCAGCGCACTCTTGCCGCCCTTGCTCTTGACGTGAATATCCGCGCCCTGGTCCACCAGATACCGAACCACATCTAGCTTACGCGACTGAACAGCCGCAATCAGTGCAGTGTTGCCATCCTTGTTCTTGACGTTGACGTCCGCGCCTTGCTCCACCAGATACACAATAACATCGAGTTCAACTGTAACTGATCGAGCAACCCACATCAACGCGGTTTCACCATTGTTATCCATTACGTGGATGTCAACGCCGAGCTCCGTGATGTACCGAACGACATTGAGTTTGAGATCCAACAAGCCGTTCTGCATTATCACAGTGCGACCTTTATTGTCCTTGGAGTGAATTTTCGCGCCTTGGCCCACCAGACATCGAACCACTTCCAGGTTACCCATGTGAGCAGCATGCATCAGCACTGTTTCTCCTTCCTCATTCTTGACGTTAATGTCTGCTCCTTGCTTCACCAAATACCGAATCATATCTAATTCACTCTCTAGAGCAGCCCACAGTAGTGCAGAATAACCATGCTTGGATTGCGCATGTATATTCGCGCCTTGTTCTATCAAAAATTGAACCACATCCCATTTCTCCTTATAAGAAGCCACAATTAGTGCTGTTTCACCCTCCGTGTTCTTTGCTTCTTTGTCAGCGCCATGGGCCACCAAATATCGGACCACATCTACTTCTCCCCTTTGAGAAGCCTGCATCAACACGGTCTTGCCGTCCTTGTCGTGGACTTGTATATCCGCACCTTGATCCACTAGATACCGAACGACGTTCCATTCCTTCTGTGAAGCAGCATAAATCAGCGCAGTTTCACCGTCCCGGTCTTTGGCGTCAACCTCCGCGCCTTGCTCGACCAGATACTGAACCAATTCTAAATATCCCCTCAAAGCAGCCCGCATCAACGCAGTCTCGCCGTACTTGTCCTGGAGGAGTATATCTGCACCTTGCTCAACCAGATACCGAATCACATCCCATTTCTCGTGGAAAGCAGCATGATTTAGCGCAGTTTCACCATTCTTGTCTTTGACGTGTATGTCCGCACCGTAGTCCACCAGACACCGAACAACATCAACTCCATACGTCCTAGCAGCATGCATCAACGCAGTGTTGCCGTCGTTATCCTGGACGAAAACGTCGATGCCTTGCTCCACCAGATACCGAACAACTTCGAGGTTACCCGACTGAGCAGCCCGCATCAGCGTAGAATAACCGTCCTTGTCCTTGACTTGAATACCTGCACCTTGTTCCACCAGGAATCGAACAGCATCGAGCTCGCCTGAGCGAGCTGCCCGCATCAGAGCAGTGTTGCCGTCCTTGTCCCTGGCATGCATGCCCACTCCTTGCTCAACCAAATACCTAACTATATCCCACTTCTCCTTGGAAGCAGCTTCATTCAGAGCATTCCCGCCGTACTTGTTCCTTGCTTCTTTGTCTGCGCCTTGCTCCACCAGATACCGAACCACTTCTGGACTAATCGACCGAGTAGCCCGCATCAATGCGGTGCGACCGTTCTTGTCCTTGATGTTCATGTCAGCTCCTTGCTCTACTAGACACTGCACCACATCGAGTACTCCCGATCGAGCAGCCTTCATCAATGCAGTTTGTCCATGGTACCCCCTGATGTCCATGTCCGAGCCATGCTCCACCAGGAACTGGACCATATTCCGTCCATAAGCTGCCTCAATCAGGGCGGTGTTGCCGAACTGGTTCTTAGCGTTAATGTCTGCACCGCCTTCAATCGCATCCTTGAGCAACGCGAGATCGCTGGACCATGCGGCGTGGAGAAGCTGTTTGTCCATCTTCGTTCTCGGTCGAAGAAAGATTTGTTGCCTTCACATCATCACATCCTCCCCCAGGCTTCTCCTGGATTGGCTCAAATGAGACTGCACCCATCTCACCATGAAGATGATGTCATTGCGAACATATGGGTGACGAACAGCGTGGACACATGCAAGCGGTCTGTGATTGAAATGGCCAGTGATCACAATAAATCCGAAGGTAGGCATTCACACAACAGAGTAGCAGCGTTACATCGATGGCCTTCCGAGGGATGGAAGCAAAAAAAATCGTTATCACCAGCTACCCAATACCGATTTCATACGAAGTTGCTGCCACTAGACGTGCGAGTGTCGAAACACCACCAGAGATCTATACTGTACACAGAGGCGTCGAGTTCCTTCGTCCCGACGTGGCAATCGTTTCTTTATAATTATTCAATCGGCAATTGCGGCTTTCATGAACAGCTACATGAAAACGTCCGAGTAGTCATCGTCACTGCTACTCGATTCTTCGTCGCCACCCTGGAGCGCAACTATTCCATGATTTTGGTTAGCCCCAGACTCAAAACTTCGACAGTAAACAATGGCAAAGACGCACAAGATAAAGCGATAAGCTTCAACAGGAACTCCCGCACGACCGGTGACTGAAGCATAACTGAAGCTGCCTCCACATGCCCTCCGCTTGCCATCACCTGCAACAAAACCTCGAGTCAGAACTGTACACCTCAACGCAAATAATCAAGACAGTTCAAACCTGCTGAAGACTTGAGGCAAGCAGTGGATCCAGAAGAGCCTGAGCAAAATACGCATCTCGACGCATAGCATCCAGCAGCGCCGAATTGAATTGGACTGTTAGCAACAGCTCCACGAGCTCTGCATCCGCCCCCGATGTCATTAAAACCGTAGACCCGTCCGTCATGTTGCTGGTAGTAATGCTAGCCTCATCAAATGCCGAAATTCCTGAGTTGATCCCACACTCGCCCTCAAAGGCGTCTACAAAATTAGCGAGAACTTGAGCAAACGACACGTCCTCTATATGAAAAACAAGCATGTCTGGATCCTCTCCGATCTCAGTCAATCCCGCTTGATACTCTTTCCACTCGCTGCGGCCAGCAAGAGACACCCACAGAGGATGATTTTCCACTACTGCCGTACGAACACGTTCTTCCAGCGATAACTCGAGCTGACCATCATGGGCTGCAACCGCATCGTCGTTCTCGTCAAAATCAGCACCTTCGTCGCCATGTTGCACTCTATCTGCCCGATTGCGCAGAAAAACACACAGCTTCTCATAAAACTCGCGCAACGTTGGGTCAGCGAGCTGTGCCTCCAGCACTGCAGGGTTGAGACTGACGTCTCGAAGCGCTCCAACTATCGTTTCATTTTGCTGCATATAGGCGCGCAAGGATTCATCATTGAGGAGCTCACTAATCACAGCCGAATTTAAACCACCGGCTGCAAGACAGAGCCAGTGAAGGTCTTTCACCATGTCCGCGACAACGCGCTCATTCTGGGCTTTAGAAACTCGCTTTGCGCGAAGCCGCTCTTCCAGCTCCTCCTCGCGTCCTCGGTACTTGAGGAGGATCTTTTGCACCTTGACTTGCTGGTCAGCACCATAAAAATCTAGCAAATCATCTGCTAAGCTCCGGCGACGTTCACGACTGGCCAAGTACTTTGTGCGACAAATTCTCATTCGAATCGTTGCCTGAATCGTGGCTGCCGCTTTCTCTTCACGCGTAGCTAGATTCTTCTCGAGCTCTTCCACATTAGCTACAGATTCCAAATACATGATTCCTCCGTCCACCCGAACACTGCTACACTCGGACACCGAGCAGTCAGGATGGACAAGAGTATGGCACCAGCTAATGAGTTCATGTGTGTTTGCACTTGAGCCAATTTGATGGATTGCTTCTGATCGTTTACTCGCAGTGTAATCAACAAGACAGCCGTAGCGCTTCAGCAAAGATTCAATTGGGATTGCCACGGGGTAGCACACCTTTGTAAGTGCTTCAGATAAATTAATTTGGTGAGTGAGCCTCTGGGCTCGGACTTGTTGGAGAATCAGTGACGCATCAGTCCCACTAGGTCTAGCATTAGCATTTGGCCGTACGCAGTGGAAGTAAAATGACCTGTTCAGCTGATCATCGATGCCGGTGCTGTTGTCATGGCTGATCTTTCGCGTGAGACTATTTACTTGCGAACGAAATTGACGCACCAATGTGGCAGGCACCATTTTGCTGTCGTTGTCAGCAGACCTTTGTCTTGTATTCGAGAGCACAAAACCGAGCTCTTTGCTGCAAGATGCAGCTAAATCCTCCAGTAAACTCAAGTACACAAAGTCCGAATTCTTCTTTACGAACTCGTCAGCATCGTACAAAACAGGAACACGAGTATGAGGAACAGTAAAGAGCAATGGCGCATCCGTAGACAACACGCTCTTCTTTCCATTGATAGATGAGCTCTCAGCTGCTAGCACTGGACTTCGCTCCAGCAAATTTCGTACAAAAAGAATGTTTTTCTTTCGCTCTTGATCAGTGGACTCATTCTCTCCTTGATGCAGAACAGTCATCTCCTCCAAGCACGCAAAGATGCCTGAGCTTGGATGCTCAAATAAACTCAGAACGTTGTTGTCGGAATCTGTCGAAATGAAGTTACTTCCGGACTCGGTAGCAGCGCCACGTTGGCAGGTTAAAGTTAGCACTTTATCTTGGAGGCAGAAGAGTTTCTCGCTCAGATAGTTTATACACAGCTGGTCCAGCGAATTGTGTTGCAATGCCTCGAAACCAAAAACGTCCACAAGCTCAAGGCGCGATGTCTGTTCATGTTTGCTTCCTCTATCCGACTCGGTTATGGCGTTCATGCGATCAACAATGAACAAAAACACCGACTGGTATAGTAATCGCGCAAGAGCATCACGTACATGGCAAACTTGCCTCTTTTCCAGCTTTAGTTCGAAATTTTCGCCTGTTGTTGCCATTGACACTCGCTTTGTTGTTAACATACGGCTCAATTCAGCGATGGATTGAAGACCCAAGAGTGACACAACGTGTGTGGAAGGATCAGAAGGCTCATCAGCTTGCGAGATAGATGCCATTTTCACACACCCGCCGTCAGCTGTAGCTTCTGCTTCGAATTCAATGTTTCCGAGCCACAAAATCGCGCTTAAAATCTTGAAAATTGCTCGCTGCTCTTCGTTAGTGATGTCCATAGCAGCGAGGGAGTCGAGGATACGCAGCCACTTTTCAGCATCTCTTTTTAATGTTGCTTGTGCATCCCGTGCAGAGGTTACACCGCTTTTTGTAGCGCCTCGTTTGCCTAGATATGTGAACTCATCGCACGATGCTCCTACAAGTCGAAGTTCTGTCGCTAAACTCGTTTTATGATGCGTAACAGCATTCACACCACCCACCATCGCGTAGAAAATATGAAAGTTGCGCTCAAGAGCCCCATTTCGGATTCTAGTCGAAGTTACGCGGCTCTTTTCGAGTAGGAACGGAGCTAAACGACACCCGCGGATCTGAAATTGAGCAGGGTGTCTACCAACCACCATATCAATGTCAATAGTCTTCCCAAACCTTGAAGAATTTGTGTTCATTTCAGTGACGGCATGCCCAAATGCTTCAAGCACAACATTCGAATCCAAAACCATACTCAATTTTTTCGCAGCTCGAGGGTTCTTCAGGTAGAGTCGTAGTTGTTCAATGTCATCAAGGTGCTCGAGCGTATCGTAGAAGCCGAAGAACAGGCCGTCCACGTGCAATTGAGGAAGGCGCCGGCTGTGACTCACAGCCTCCATGTCACCCCACCGTTCCGGATTTAGATCTAGCAACACGATCTCAAACTCCTCAATACCTTTTGCTTCCAACATCGCGATTGTTCGTGCTTCTTCTGTACGCATTTGTACTGTGCTCTTTGTGGAGCTCGTAAAAAGCTGGACTCTTGGTTGAGACGCAAATTGTGTCTTCGTTTTCGATCCCTTGTTACGACTGCCATCTTCACTTAAGGTGCTCAAGACTGGCTCAGCTACTAGTACGAAATACTTGAGGAGCTCCTTCGCCAGTTCAGTCTTGCCACTTCCACTTTCACCACACAGCCAGATTTTTTGCGATTTCTCTGCAGGAGATGCTGGTACTCCCACGCTATTGTTGCGAATCACAGTGTCAACGAATGCTCGCGTGACAACCGTTTTTGCGACCGCAAATGGGTGGGGTGCTAGCTCTCGGGTGGCATTAGCAGTTGTTGCATATGCCAAAACGACGTCTTCAGCATAGATTGAAGTAAACTTTGCCGTTTGCAGCATTCGAAAGGGATTCACTGTAAGCATGGAGTGGTTGCTCAGCCACGTATAGATGCGATCACTTTCGAATCGGTTGGAGATCAATGCTGCAACGTCTTCATCACTCCAAGGACTGGCTAGAAGCTTGTCACGAACGTCATCTTCATTTATTCTCTCAATAGCCCATGGTTGCTTGGCGCGCTCATCGGATTCCAAGTACAGACGAGCATACTTGGCCATCGTCGCATGTCGAGGAGTTAGCGGCTTCTCAATAACGTTTTTGATAGAATTGGTCTTCGTAGATGGCAGTAACTTCTCAAAAGTGGAAAAGTAACTGCGAGTGGGTGAATGTACACTGTCACTGGCCACCGGGGTCGAAGTGGAAGAAAGATTTTTCGTTGGTGAAAGCAGCGATGGCAACGGTTTTACACTTTGAAAGCGTTCAGCAGCTGCATTTTCTTGCGACAGCTTGCGCTGGTTTTCGGCAATCTCTTCGAACTGGTAGCGCAGAGAGAACGCGTCTGTGAGGATTGCGCTGCTTCCGATTTCTGAGCTGCCCATGTTCTCCTGCGCAAGATTAATGCTGCGCACAAGCTCGTGATATTGCTCAGCTGTCCAATCTCGGGGCGGCCCCCACACGCTCTTTGCCTCTTCCACAAGCTTCTGCAGCACGACAAGCTCATGAAACATTTGGAAGGACGCACGGAGCTCGGCGCGCGGAGTGAGCGCCCTGGAGCTCTCTCCGATTCCGCTTTCTCTGAGTACATTCACCCTGCTTTTGGCGCCTGCTGGCACATGTTTATGGCTGGCACCTTGTGATTCGTATCGACGAACGCTAGCCGCTCGTACAGACTTTTGCTTGGACACCGCCTCGATCTAGTGTCCACGAAAAGTGAGTGAGCCGCACACCATTGCCAGGCCAACAATGTTTTAACTCGTACTCTGCACGCAGCGCGGATACCATCAATCCACTCCTGGCGCTCCCGAGCACTTGATGCTGTTCGCAAAGAGAGGTACATAGATCGTAATCAGCTGCTTGTGTTCCCCGTATTGCCAGCAGCACTCCAGCCACCAAACACCTTTTAGCTCCAACTTGTAGCTCTTCCCATCAGGCCCCGCCATTTTCCGAACGCAGAACCACTGGTCGGACCCCTTGGTGGGCGTGACAACGTCTGTGGCCTCGAGCTTGAGCTCCCCCTTGAGCTGGCACGCCCTCGGGTCATCCAGAGCCCAGGAGGATCCCTCCGCCACCTTCTTCTTGACGCGGAAGTAGCGCAGCGCGGCGCCCTGCAGGACGAACAGCCGCTCTTTGTGCGTCCGCAGCACGTGACCCTTCTTCACCAGCATCCCCCGCCTCCCAATTGTCGCCGCCGCCGCATTAACCGCGCCATTACCGGTCGAGAAAGTACTCGCGCGCTCGTTTTGAGCTCTCATCATGCCCCCAGAAGCCGCTCGAGCCCCAGATTTCGCCGACGCCACCAAGGGTCTGGCCGCTTTCGTTCCTTCACCCAGTGAGGCCGCAACTGACCCGCGCAGCTGGCGGATAGCGCCAGCATCCTCCGCCGGCATCATTCGCATCGCCGCGCTAGAAAAGCCGCCAAAATGAAGACACGTCGCTTCAACCAGTCCTACATTAGGATCCATATCCTACTTGACCCGATTTTAACCGCCATCTCATCCTACTACAGCGTGTGCAACGCTCAATTAGGTATTACTACGCCATGATTGGTTAAAAATGAACGAATTGACCGTTGATTGGCTGAAAAGGGAGCGCTCCAGCCGACCAGCGCCCGCCAGGCGAATGCATCATGAGTGCGCGAGCGGCCGGCCATGACGCGCGCCGTCGAGCCTTCCACGACGCTGTCGGCCAGCGGGCTGCCGCTACACACAACTGGCGAGGCTGCGATGGCGTCGAGCGACCAGCTGCAGGCCCATCAGCCGCAGTCGATGGCCGTGGTGACGACCAAGAACTTCATCAGCGGCATCGTGGGCGGCGGGTGCGAGGCCGTCGTCGGGTACCCGCTCGAGACGGTCAAGGCGCGCATGCAGACGCAGCAGGCGGGCGCGCGCGCCTTCTCGGGGCCGCTCGACTGTTTGCAGAAGAGCGTGCAGGAGGGCGGCGTCAGCTCGCTCTATCGGGGCGCCTCGCCCCAGATCTTCCGCTCGGCCGTCAGGTGATTTGCATTCTAGTCTGCTGGTTTAACATGGGAGGTTTAACGCGTTGGGGAATGTGCCAGCGCTTCCATTCTGTTTGGGCTCATGGGGCAGTACAGGTACTTTTACTCCAAGTACCTGTTCCAGGACAAGCCGCAGTACTCGCTCGTGGCCGCGGGCATGTCCACGGGGTTCACCGAGGGCATGCTCTACACGCCATTTGAGATCATCAAGATCCGCATGCAGGTTAGACTGCACAGTATTGACAGGATTTTACATGGCACTTTGTTAACATCATGTTGTGCTCATAGACCCAGTACAGCCACCTGCGCTCGCGCGTGAGCAACTGGCAGTGCGTGCGCGAAGTGTACGGCAGCAGCGGCATCCGCGGGCTCTACCGCGGCTTCGCCCCCACGGCCGGCCGCGAGATGCTCGGCAACACGACCTACTTCATGGCGTACGAGTCCGCCAAGGCGTTCCTGCTGGACAAGCTCGTTGGTGACAGTGCAGGTGCTGCCGGCTCCGAGTCGGACAGCTTCCGCACGTACCAGGCGATCGCGGCCGCTGGTGGCTACGCGGGCTTCATGTACTGGCTCGTGGTCTTCCCCGTGGACACGGTCAAGTCGGTGATCCAGGCTGACCGGCTCGACAAGCCCCGGTATAACGGAGTCCTCGACTGCTGCCAGAAATTGTACAAAGAGGGCGGCCCCGCTCGGTTCTACCGCGGCATTTCGCCGTCGCTGATCCGCGCGTTCCCGGCCAACGCGATCACGTTCGTAGCTTTCGAGACCTGCCTGAGCTACCTCGACGAGCTCTTTTAGACATTCGTATTCGGTACCAGTAGTCGGCTAGAACCATTTTCATCGCGAACGAGAAGATCGAGCGTAGTGGTAGACGCGGGTATATGTACAGCTTCTTCACTTCCTAATACAGCACAAGCTTCATCTTCTGCTGGTTGAGACGCGCGAGCAGGTGGAACTCGAGCAGTTCCATCACCTCCTTGGACGTGTCCTTGAGCTCGAGGATCGTCATCTGCTTCTTGTCCTTCTGCATGTCGATCATGACGTGCGTCGTATGCTCCAGCGACAGCGCGTTCATCTCCAACAGCTTCTTGACGCGGCCGGCCGTGCCCACCGACACGGGGAAAAAGATCTTCTCCAGTTGCTCCGCCTGTTCCGCGACCTTGATGTGCTTGGCGAACAGCTTGCCGATGCGGCACTTGAGCGAGCTCGAGAGCTGCTTGTACACCTCCACGGCGCGGATGGCGGACGAGCAGATGATGATGAAGTACGGGCTCCTGTCGTGGCGCTTTCCCTTGCCCACAAACTCCTTCTTCCAGTTCGGCATCAGGCCGTAAATGTACGCGGGCAGCAGCTCGAGCTTGTGCTTGCCCAGCCCCTTGGGCGCCGCAAAGTGCGTCTCTACAACAACCACCATCGCCCCAGTCAGTTCAAAAACCCTCACGACCTCAAAACGCGAACCATTCCTAACCGTTCAGCCCCATGGCGAGCTCGAGCGACGTCATCTCCCCGCCCTTGTACTTGGCGTACACGTCGTTCACGATCTTGAAGTGCTCGCCCTCCGTCATCTTGTGCAGTCCCTTGCTCGGCTTCACAACCTTCAAAAATCCAAGCGAAAACGTCATGAGCCCACCACCAAAGTATCAACTACAACATATATACAACGCACCTTGGCCTCGGTCTTCTGCTTCTTGGCAGGCTGCTCTGCATCACCGCTGGCCTCAGCATCAGCCATTTCCTGGTCGTCGCCGTCATTCCGCGGCCGCTTGGTCGGCGCCAGCTCCAGGTCCTGCTCCTCCTCGAACTCGTCCTCGCTGCCGGCCGACACGGCGCCCTCGTCATCGGACGCGTCGACGGCCTCGGCCGCCCAGTTCTCCTCGAGCACGTCGTCGTTGACGCGCTGCTCCACCGCCATGATCTTCCTGCTGCTTGCTGTTGTTGCGCTTTGAAGAATGGCTGGTGGCGTCGCTTGGCCACTGCTGGCCATCCATTGGCTGAAACCAAATTTAGAGAAATTTCATTGGATGAAAATAAGTGGCCCAAATATTCTTGAATTTTCTAGTAACCTGATAATGATGCACGATGCCAAAAGCTCCTCGCATGTACACTAGGAAGTTGCTGCCTGAAGGCTGAGGACTCAGGATTTGGGAGATTGGTTGGTATTAAAGCTGCGCGTGTGGCCGCTAGTAAGCGCCCGAACGCGCCTTTGGCTTGAAGATGCACGACGGATATTTTGGTCAATTGAAGCGTAGGATTCTTTGGGTGCTGCCGCAGAGCATTGTCTCGTGGATGATCTTGTAGATGGCAACGTCCCGCATTGATGATGCACGCAGTATCGCAGAACAGATGAAGCAATACTCCCACAGCAGCACTTGACAAAGTCGTTCCTGTTTACATTGGCGTCGATGTCCAGTCAAGATGGCGAGGACAGATTTCCAAAGCACCACGACGAAAACAATAGTGCTGATAAGGACACGTGGGCTCGATCTTCATTGGGAATGTTGAGCGTGCATGACTCGAACAGACGAAACGCAATGGCCACACGCCTCTATGGCTTACTTTGGTTTTAGATATGGTTGTTTGGTTGGTACTGGGCCGGCTGCTTGCTGCTGCTGGCGGCCTCAGTCAAAGTCCGAGTCGCGCATGGCGCCCCGCATGAGTCCCAGGTCGCTGAGCTGCAGCGACGGACCCTTGATCTCGGTCTCTCGCAGGTCGTCGGCCGTCAGCTTCTGGTTCGACCGCCACGATACGTCCTCCTCGCCGCTGATGGCGTGCTTGATGCGCTTCGACACGCGCGTGAGGTCCAGGTCCACGGCTGTCGCGCCCAGGTGCAGGTCACTCGCGGCCGGGATCTTGCGGCCCTCGGACCCGGACACGGACTCATCGTCGTCCTCGTGGATGTCGTTGAACATGATCTTGGACGGCCGGTAGCCCATGGCCGGCTTGCTCGGTCTAGCAGCCATCGACGGACGACTTGGACGGCCTGCTAGCTGCTGCGGTCGAGGCGTGGGGTCCATGTCGGCGTAGTTGGCTCGGCCAGACGTCGGCGTCTCCGTCATCGTGTTGGCTGGCATCTGGTAGCCGTCATTGTCATCGTAGCCTCCAACCTCAACTCCAGCTCCGCCGTAGCCAGGTTTCCGCTTGATGCTCTGCCTGCACGTCGGTCCTACGAAAGCCACGGGGCTGGGCCTAGCAGTTTGGGCTTTCTGAGCCGACGGCCGCCCCAGGGCACTGAGGAAGGTGCCGCCACCGCCATTCCGAGGTCGACTCATGGTCGCCTCGTGGACACTCAGCATGGCGAACTCGTTCTCGTCGGCCGTGCTGTCGCCGAAGGCGATGGGCGTGGGCGGCAGGTCGAGGCCAGTCCGACGCTCGAACGGCTGGCCTCGGCGCTTGGTCTTGGAGGCCTTGTCCTGTTGCTCAGCGTCAGCGTCCTTCTTGGACCGCAGCGTGGTGACGCCGATGGCGAACATGGCGACGGCCACGATGCCGCTGATGATGATGACGCAGATGACCTGCGTGGACATGCCGGCCTTGTCGGCCGACGAAGAGGTCGACGACTCGGTGTACGGCTGCGTGGTGGTCGTCTCGGACGACGGCGAGAGGATCTCGACCTTGGTGAACACGGCGTAGTCATACCGCTCGGCCGTGGGCTCCTCTCCAGGTAGAATGAGGTGGGCCAGCAGCGTGTAGTTCCCTGGCTCATTGAAGATGAGATCGCTGGAGCTGAAGGCCGCGAAGCCGTTCGTGAAGTTGGCCACCAGGTTGGACGTATTATCCGCGCCTTGAGAAGAGCTCCCCACGGGGGAGCAGTCCGAAGACCCGTACACGCACGTGTGGATGCGCGAGTGCACGACCTGGTAGTACCGCTGGGAGACGCGGTCGAGCCCCGCATAAAGCTGCTCCACGTCGAACGTGTTGCTCAGGAAGGTCACATTCCCATCACCAGAAGCCGACGCTGAGGCCTCACTATTCAGCCGCAGCGTCGCGTTCCACGCCACGGCCACCGTGTCGTACGCGTACACGGCCGTTGACGGAAAGTCGAGCGCCATCACCAGCGCGCAGCCGTCTCCAGACGACGCCGAGATGCTAGCGGAGCTCACGGCCGTCGTGTAGATGCTCGCCCCCACCTTCCAGCAGTACGTCGTAGAGCTGTCCAGAGCGAACTCCGAGGCGATCGCTGGCGCCGACGCGAGCGCCAGAGCTGCCGCAGCGCCTCCGAGCGCCCGCATCCTCGTCATCCTCGTCATCCGCCGCCTGGGAAGCTCGAATGAGCGCGCCATCGCTCGAATTCGAGCCGCTAGCGTCGTCCGGTTGAAGGCGTCGAGGCTATAGCTGAGTACCGAGCAGCCCGTGGCGTCGCTGGTTAGTAACTTGGCGCTGTGCCTTTAGAGCGCTTGGCCTTGCGCTAATAGCTTTGAGGCGAGGGCTCGACGCCTTCCAGGGCCAGTGGGAGCGAGCGCGAGAGGACTAGTGCACATGCACATGACGGTCGGACCGACGGGCCATCGAGGGAGTCAGACAGCGTTACACATGTAGAGGCGGGAGGCGCGCTCAGGACCAATCAGCGCGCTGATTGGGGGAAAAGGAAGGCTTCCGAGATTGGATTGGGCGAAAAAATGCAGTCACCTAATCGCGCGCGGATCCCAGATGGGAATCGGGAAGCGAGGCTATTCGCTGGAATTTAGAGCGCTTTCGACCAATCGGCGGTGCATAGACAAGAAACGAGTTAATCAAAAATAATTGGTTTTGACGCTGTGCTGGGTGTGTTGATCGGTGTGACGTCACCCTCTTTCGAAGTGCAAGCGATAAAGAGCGTATCCGACTACAATTCTGCCCAACTTGTCAGCAGCGCCCAGCACTTCTCCTTCCACTCACACGCATCCTCACCAACTTGCCACGTCTTTGCTTCAAGCACCTTCTCCAGCTCTCGGTGCAATGCGTAGCCTCCCAGAGCTGTCTCGGTAAACGAAACCAATGTATCCTTATGGCTCTCAAGTGTCAGCGTACTCTTCTGAGCTCGCTCAACAAGTGGCGTAAGGCACTCGACATCAACAACACCATCACTTTTCTCAGAAGCTGAAGTCAGGTATGCCAGTCGATCCCATAACAGCTCGTAAATCTTGCATAGCAACTTGTGATTGCGCGACTCAGTGTTGTCGAAGAGTTGGTGGCACATGCCCTTCATTTCAATAATCACCTCCGACAGTGAAGACCATTCACGTTCAGACTCGCCTTCTTCGAAGTGTTGGTGACACTTCGTTTCAGGAATCACCTCTGATAGTGAGCACAATTCACGTTCTGGCTCAACTTCTTCAATATCGAATGACACTTTGCATCTCGCAAAAACAGCAAGCTCGTCCACCACGGTGCTGATCTTGATTCGTTTGTCTGGATCATGCGTGCACATTCGCTCCACAAGCTGCCATTGCACTTCCGTGCATAATGGAGGACGTGGCGGCAACCTGCACTTGGTGACAACTAAAACCTTCACAGTGACGTTGTCCGAATCTCCCCATGGCAGTGGTGGAGGACCAAAGTCATCCACTTTCTCCACCACCCGAAGCGCCTCCACGATACACATCCCCAATGAGTACACATCTGAAGCAAATGACAGACTCGAAACGCCGTCCCTGACATTCTCGATACATTCAGGCGCCACCCACTGCCACGCGCAACTTAGTTTTGATTCATCCGCGTCTTCAAACGAACTCAGACCAAAGTCCGTCACTTTGGCATTCCCATCGTTCCCTATCATGATGTTGTCGCACTTGAGGTCTCCGTGGATAATACCTCGAGACTGCAGGTACTGGACCCCAAGTGCAGCTTCAAAGAGCTTCGTCCATATCTCGTCCGGATGCTTTAGCAGATACTTGTCGAGAGACCCATTGCTAGCATACTCGCACGCGAAGAACGGCGTCCCAACGTGGCAAGCGCCGAACAATCGGATTACATGCGGATGGTTCAATCCGAACCAGACGTTGACTTCTTGCTCGAACATCGCACGGCGCTCTTTTCGCGATTCGATGTCTCCAGTAATTGCTTCAGCGCGAACATTTACAGTAGATCGCGAAGTACTCTGCCTCGAATTAGATGTGTAGTCACTGCTATCCGAACCGAGTGTCTTCACCTCCTTCACAACCACCTCCGAGTCCAGCCATTTCGCAAGATACACCTCTCCAAACCCGCCACGGCCGATCGGTCGCGCGAGTTTGTCAACAACCAATTCGTACCACGGCAGATACCATACGGGAAATGTCATCACAAAGCTCTTCCACTCGCCCTGGCAACAATCTTCGTACGCCTTCGTCATCACTGCATGCTGAGTGGAAGTGTACTTGGACCCAGGACTATCAATCTCTAACTTCAGCAATGTCATGAGAGTTGTGCGCTTCTCTTCGTCATCGAACTCGCTCAGAACAGTCACCGTCTGTGAAACATCTGACACAAACAACTCGAGTTGCTTCTTACGCTGCAAGTCCCATTGTCGCTCTCGTTCCTGATCACCAACTCGAGTGTCATCAAGCACCAACCACAAATCGTTGATGCGACGTCGAAAAACGGTCAAATTATTCCCTGCCGCTTGGGTCGAAGACAGCGCGACCACTCGATTCCGGAGTGATCCAGACTGGAGGAAGCCGTTCAAATCATTGAGGAGTGAGTGATACGCTTCGAGTAGTGTCAACAGCCGGGTTACTTGTGCGAGTCGTTCGTGGATTGCTTCAATCTCTTGGAGCACGAACTGATACAAGGGATCCAGGGCATACTGCGACGATATCAGCTCTTGAATCTTCGCGGAAAGTCGAATCAGATCTCCGCCCTTGTACTCGTCCGCATTCATCTTGATATTGTGTTGCTGTGGTTGTGATACTCCGAGCTCACTGGCTTCTCTTGCAGCGAGTTTCTCGAGTAGTCGAACAACCGCCGCTGCTGTAACGCGTTCATCCGGATTCTTACCGCACATCCGTGATGTCAGGAGACGGGTGTTATCATCGAGATCAACGGGAGCTCCCCAATCGGCAAATTCCTTCAACACCGAAATCGACAATTCAGAGTTATTCGAAGGAGTCCACCAAAATTTGCATTCACTAATATTTTGTTCATCTTGTCCTTCCCATGGCTCTTGTCCAGTCACTGCCGCCACAGCACAGAGTCCAAATGAGTAGATATCCGTCGAAAATGACGCTTTATCGCCATTCAACTGCTCAGGAGATCGCCAACGGACTGAACCAAAATCCGATCTGTCTGGTGATTTTTTTTCTGGGCCATATTGTGACGATATCACCATGCCAAAATCAGCCAATTTCGCCACGCCATCGTTTCCAACTAAAATGTTGCTGCTCCGCAAGTTCCCGTGCACAATCCCGCGCTCATGCAAGTACGCGAGACCCAGCGCCGCATCACACAAAAATTTCCACGGTGTCTTTCTTTTACCTTTCCGCTTGCACTCAGCGAGGTACTCGACCACTGACCCATTGCTCGTATACTCCAGCACAAAGAACGAGTGACCGATATTACACGCTCCGTACAGTTTGATCACGTTGGGGTGTCGCAGCTGATGCCATGTAGTGACCTCTTCAACAAACGTCGAAGCTGAGGCATCAGGGACAAAATGTTTGACAACGACATCGGCGTCCAACCATTTGGCACGATACTCTCCTCCGATTGTCTTGGTGCCGTCATACTCGACTAACTTGATGTCAAATGGAGAGATCGCCCAGCTCGTCGATGTTAAGAAAGCCGCCAGTGATGTTAGGAATAAATTCGCGTTCATCACGCATTCACCCGATCGAACATGCTTGATGTGCCTGAGTAAGAAGTTCCGTATTTCAATGTGTCCGTGCTTGGTTGCTTGATATACTGCTGTTTCGTCTTGCATATTCTTGGTGTTTGCGTCGGCGCCATGCTTGACGAGATACCGCACCACATTCACAATACCCTTCCCAGCAGCCAATATAATCGAAGTGTCACCGTTCTTGTTCCTTGCATTGATATCTACGCCGTGTTCCACAAGATATCTCATCACGCCATCATCACCATTCTCAGCAGCCAATAGCAGTGCAGTGTTACCATCGTTGTTCTTGACTTCTTTGCCAGCACCTTGCTCTACAAAATACCGCACCACATCCACACGACGATTCGAAGCAGCCAACATCAGTGCAGTGTTGCCGTCGTTGTTCTTGGCTTCTTTGTTCGCACCTTGCTCCACGAGATACCGCATCACATCCACATGACGATTCAAAACAGCCAACATCAGTGCGGTGTTGCCTTCGTTGTTGTTGGCTTCTTTGTCCGCCCCTCGTTCCACAAGATACCGCATCGCATTCATATTACCATTCGCAGCAGCCTTGGTCAGCGCAATGCTGCCTAAATTTTTCTTGCGGTTGAAATCCGCACCGTGCTCCTCGAGATACCGCACCACAAACATATGACCATTCGCAGCAGCCGATATCAGTGCCGTGCTGTATTCGTCTTTCGTAGAATTGATGTCCTCATTCTTGGTTTTGTTGACCAACCTTTGCTCCACCAAATATCGCACCACATCCAATTGACCATTAAAAGCCGCATAGAACAATGTAGTGGCGTGTTTGTTGTCCATGGTTTTTATGTCTGCGCCACGCTCCACAAGATACCGTATCACATCAAGATGGCCCCTCCAACCAGCCCTCATCAGCGCAGTTATGCCGTCCTTGTTCTTGGCGTCTACATCCGCGCCTTCTTCCACGAGATATTGCACCACATCAAGATGATCTCTCTCAGCAGCCAACATCAGCCCAGTGTAACCTTTCTTGTGCGTTGCATGTATGTCCGCGCCTTGTTCCACGAGATACTGGACCACATTTAAATGACCATATTCAACAGCCACCAGTAGCGCAGTGGTGCCGTACACATCACTGGCTTCTTTGTCCGCGCCTTGCTCCACGAGATACCGCACCACATCAATGTGACCCCTCTTAGCAGCCAACATCAGCCCAGAGCCACCTTCCTCGTGCTTAGCATGTATGTCAGCGCCTTGCTCCACGAGATACTGGACCACATTCAAATGACCATACTCAGCAGCCCTCATAAGCGCAGTGTAGCAGTACTCATCATTGGCTTCTTTGTTCGCGCCTTGCTCCACAAGATACCGCACCACATCCACATGGCCGTTCCATCCAGCAGTCATCACCACAGTGCCTTCTACACCCGCGCCTTGCTCCACCAAATACCGCACCACATCCAAGTGACCATTCCAACCAGCGCTCGTCAGTGCAGAGCTACCGTCCTCGGTCTCGACATGTATGTTCGCGTCGTGCTCCACGAGGTATCGCACAACATTCACATGACCATTCTCAGCAGCCGCGATCAGCGCAGTTCTGCCGTCATCGTCCTTGGCGTGTATGTCCGCGCCGCATCGGACCAGCTCCTTCACCGACAAGAGGTCCCCCGCTTCCACAGCATCTTGGAGCCGATCTTCCATGTCACCACGATTGTTTTACCGGTTTAAGTATTTTTTTAAATTCGAATTTCGTTTGTGAAAGCCATCAATTCCGTTTGTCAAAATGCGACGACGTGTGAATCATCTCACTAGGTGCCGGTGTCAGATTCCTGGCGTCCTGTGAAAGTGTCATCTCGACCAGGATCCTGAGTCACAAAGCATTCGAGGTTCGAGTGCAAACCAGGCAGAGCGCCCCAGTTTACCGGATCGAGCAGCCAATATCAGTTCAGAATTATCGTCCTTGTCCTTGCTGTGTACGGCTGCGCCTTGCTCCACCAGATATCGAACTGCATCGAGTTTCCCCGATTGAGCGGCAAACATCATCGTAGCGCTTCCTTTGCCGCCATCCTTGAGGTGTATGTAGTGGGAATCTATGGCGACCACTGAAAGTGCTCCACTTGTCGTTCAACGCTCATAAAGTTGAAAAAGTTGGTGATGGATTGTGAGTTTGAGGCGACAATTGCATGCTGGACCGAGTGCACGACAACGTGTTCACTTTGATTAAATGAAGAAATGATAAACCACTGGAGCTCATAGCTCGACATCACTCTCAACGCGGCGCGGGCGCTGCGAGGCCGTGGACCGCGGTCCCGAGCCCGTCGAAGCTCCGCTGGGCCGGAACTGCTGCTGCTGGTGGTACACTGGCGGCTGTCGAGGCTCGTAGGAGCCTCGCGAGCCCCCAGATCCTCCGGTTCCATCCAAGTTCTGCGAGGACCGAGGGCTTCCAGCACTTGCATGGCCCGCATAAGCACTTCCCGCTGGTCCGCTGATACTTCCAGCCCCAGGCCCGCCCCACGTGCCCTGCGACTGGGCCGTGGTCTGCTCCGACAGGAACCGGTCGTTGTCGCCCTTGCTGTAGTCGACCGAGGACACGGCCTCGTACGGCGGCGGAGCCATGTAGGCGTAGTTGGTGGGCGGCTGGTTGTCGCTGCTGCTGCGACGCCGGCGGAAGATGAAGGCGATGACGATGAGCGCCACAATGAGCACAATGCCGCCAACAATAATCCCAATGATGGCAGCATTGGACACTCCACCTCCGGACGATTCCTCGCTTGCAGAAGTCGTAGGCGCCACCGTAGTGGGAGTAGGAGTTTCTGTGGGCGTAGGAGTTGGCGTGGGAGTGGCCGTGGCCGTCTCAACGTCCAGCTCAATGTAGACGCCGTAGTCGAATCGCTCGGACTCGTTCGAGTCGGGCATGATAATATGAGCGAGCACCGAGTACTGGCCGGTCTCGGGGAACTGGATGGTGGCCGTGAAGGTCGCGAGGTTGTCCGTGAGGTTCGCGATCTGGTTCACCGTCTTGTCGATGAGCTGCTCGCCGTCGCTGAACGGGTCGCAGCCCGTGCCGAAGACGCACGTGTGGATGTTGGAGTGCACGATCTGCGCCGGGTCTCCGTTGGCGTCGTCCCCGTACGTCACTTTCGTCATGTTGACCTTGTTGGCGCCCGTGAAGTCGGCCGAGACGGTCCACGTGACGTTCACGTCCTCGAACGGCACGACCGTCAGGCTCGTGAGCTCCACTTTGAGCGTCATGGGGCAACCATTCACCCCAGAAAAGCCGTCCACGCGGTCCGACTCGTTCAGCTTGGTGTTGGTCGTCGGCTGGGGAATGTGCCAGCAGTACGTCGTGTCCCCGTCGTGCACGTAGTCTGTTCATTTACAACGCGAAAAGTCAGTGATGAACGTCATTTTCCAACTGGAAGAAGACCAGGAAGACGCACTCGTTCCGAGCGCCGCGATCGCCGGCAGCGCCGTTAGCAGCAGCGCCAGCACCAGGCGCGTCATGCTCTCGTGCTATTGGAGCTATTAGCTGTAGGCTTGGAGCTGTAGGCTAAAGCTTGAGCTGGAGCTTGGGCTTCTTGGGATGGAGAAGGAAATGGAGGGGGAAGGTGGTGCTGGCGAACGACCAGTCAGTCAGCGTGTGCCGGTAGGTACACTTGTGGGGGGCGAATGTCTTGAAGTTTGTATGTGAGCCCATCATCACCAGCTGGGGAACTACTAGTTGACCCGTTGGTGCTGTTCGAAAATGGAGCATACTTTATCCGAGATGTAAAATGAGTTCTGATACATTTTTTTAACCACAGTACCTGCTGGGTAGTGCCAGGACGAACGTGTCGAGTGTCCCAAAGCTGCTGCGTGAAGGTGTCGTTGAGCGAGGGCAGCGGCCGCTGTATCAACTGTACCAACAACGGCGGCGTGAGCCACCGCTGCTCACTCACTCTCATTTCTCACTTTTTGACAACGTTGTGTCCACCACACGCAATAAGTATTGATAGTCGACCACCGTTCTGACTCGTTGGACCGACTCGTTGCAGCTGTTGGCGATGCTGGCGCCAGCTTCGACTCGCCTGCGACTCGCGAGGCCAGCAGGCGCTCGGGCCATAAGGCAAAAGCGCGCAGATGGACGAGCAGCAGGCGCCGCGCTCAAGCCTCGGCAGTACGTGCAGCTCCCAGCTCCCAACTCAAAATGGGAGCAAAATGATGACAACTTACTGGTATTGACACATCACTTGGCTGCTTCTGGCAGACCTGAAAGCGCTGGCGGCGGCGCTGCCCACGCGGCTCTCGGGCGCGCTGCAGCTCCAGCGCGCGTCCGCCAAGGCCATAATCGCTGAGGACGACGAGGTCAGTGGGAAAATAGCGGCGATATTATTAGTAAGACATGGCTTGAGCTCACCTGGTGATGTTCATTCGCTTGCTCGCCTGTCAAGGACACGCGCAGCGAGACCACGGCAACGACCTCCACGCCCGACACGGACGACGTCGCGGCGCGCGGGTCCATCGACTCGCCTTCCTCGGCCAGAGGCCCAGCGCTCGGAGAAGACGTGTCGATGCTTCCGTGGGAGATCGTTGACGAGGTACAAGAGAGTTATTGGCTGCTGTGCTTGGTGGCGAAGAGCTGAAATGGAGTTGAGTTGAGCAGAGCGGGGAGGTGATGGAGGTGCTGGCGGTGCGCGAGAAGATCCTGGACATTGCCGTCTTCCGCCGCACGTTCGTGGACCCGGCTGCCGGCGAGGAGGAGTACATCTTCCAGTACCCGGTGCGTGCGTCTCTCTAGCGACTTGGTGCAGAACAACCACACCTAACGATTCGCACCTGCAGAAGTACAAAGGTATCATCAAGGAGCTCGTGAGCAGCAACCCCATTCTGCGCGAGAAGCTCGCGAGCCTCGTCCACGACGCGCCGAGCTTCGTCGTGACGGAAGAAGTCTTCTGGCGCAACTTCTTCCTGCGCTGCAACGCTCTGAGGGTCGAGCTGGGCCTGCCGCCGTACCTGCCTGAGGTCAAGGCGACCATGTCTTCGGTGGCTGCGCTCGCGTCGTTCCAGCGCTTCAAGCGCGGCGTACTGCTGCGAAAACGCCGCTCGACCGACGGGATTGTGAGGATGAGGCGGACGTTGATGTCTCGCCGATCGGCTTCAGCCGACAGTGCCGACCCGACCGCGGGTCGCTCGACTTTCTCGGCGACGAGGGCGTCGGGATCTGGTCGAGCCCCTGACGTGGACCTAGGTGAGCTGGATCTGGACCTGGACGGAGAGATCGAGCGCGAGCTGATCAAGAGGCGGCCGTCGAGAACCGTCGAGCCTGTTGGCTGGTCCTCCAAGTGAGTAGGAGATCCGAGTGTGTGGCGTGTCGTAACGAATCGATGGCTTGTGCGTTGTGATGGAAGCGATCTACCATTAAATAAACTCACTGCGGCCGCCGAGACAATGTCGGCGGCGCGCGCTTAGGAGGGGCGGGGCAAGCAACAGAAACAAACAGACACCCGCGCTTATCATACCTGGGCTTTAGTCCGAGTCCGAGTCGACATAGTTGGTGCCGACACGCGCAACGTCTTCCAACCGGACGTTGGCGATCCACTTGGACGTGTTTTCGCAAGTGGCGGGCACGAGCACCTCGATGGCCGGCCCGCCGCCGTAGACGAGCTGGTAATAGTCCCAGCTCTTCTTGTTGATGACTCGGAAGTGCTTCTTGATGCTCAGGTCGGTGCGAAGCTGGAACGTTCCGTTCATCAAATCGTCCGAGATGAGCGGCATGTTGTCGATCTGTCCCGGGTTGTGGGCCTCATCACCCTTGTGTTTGGAGACAAACAGCTGCAGCACCAGACGTATAGGTAAGATCCCCCAGCTCAGGAATGATATCCACGAAAGCGCAACCTACCAGCCACTGCTGAATCCACTTGGTGCTGATGGCGTACCAGACCTCGCCCGGCTTGGGGCGTGTCTGGTGGTACGACTGGAGCGTGCGCACCTCGGCCTTGATGTCGTGCACCACGATCGACTTGGCGCTGCGCGAAAAGTCGTCCTCGTGCGCCACGGCCGCGTTGTCCGTCACGCCGGACATGCGGGGCTCCGAGATCATCGTGTAGTTGGACGGCGCCGTGCTCGTCTTGGTCACGCCGTAGCCGTTGAACCGGATCGTCAGCTTGCCGTACTTGCGGTTCGTCGGACCCTGCATCACCACCAGTCAATCCTTTGTTAGCACTTTGGGTAATGGACTTGAAAAACCATGTAAATACCCACCTCCTCGGCCTCGCGGAGCTGCATCTCCCTGGTCGGCTGCAGGTGGAAGTCCTGCTCGTGCGGGGGCTGCATCTTGAGGTCCATGACCTCCCTCAGCGACAGCATGAGCTCGCCCATGTCCTTCTTCACCATCCCGAGCTTCTCGACGTGGCGAACGACGAACAGCACGCCCACGACGCTCTCCGTGTCGACGTCTCCGAAGTCCACGTCGAAGTTCCAGATCGGGTTCAGCGAGCTCTTGACCACGCTCGACCTCAGCGGTCTCGTGTGATGCCCGCCTCCTCCTTCCCTCGAGCCCCTCGAGACCGTCGACGCGCTTCGCCGTCTCCCTCCATTAGTATCGCCCTGCTGGCCGCTCTTGATGTCGTTGCCCATGTTCCACGCCGCCGAGCTCGAGCCGTCGTCGTGCACGAGCGCCACCTCGACCATCGGGTGGCTCGTGAAGCCTTTCTGCATGGCGCGCAGCCCCACGGCGGCCACCACGCGGATGTTGACGGCCATGCATGGCGAGCTCATGGCCTCGAGTGCCGTGGACCCAGGCACGATCAGCGGGTCGCGCGAGCGCGGAGACAGCTCCATAGCCCCGAACCGGTCCGTGTTGTGCCCCGACGTCGACATGCAGGGGGGCTGGCAGGCGCTGGAAGCCTCGAGCCTGGGAGCTTGTAAGCCGCCTGTCTCCTGGAAGCCTTGGAGCCTGGAAGCTTTGTACAAAATGGCACGAGGTGTTGGAGGAAGAGGGTCGGGAAAAGGTTCATACGGGCATACTGGAAACAAGTGAGAGCGGCCTTCCGACTAGATTGGCGGAAAAAAATACACTTGACCATCACTCTTAAGTTGCCGTGAGGTTTTAGGAAGCAGGGGGACTAGGAATTTGTATGGACGAGTGAACCTATGCCGCCAATGGTGAGGTTAAACCCACGGTCCTCAATGTGCAGCGCAGTTGGAACGCCTAGATCTACTGTTCTACGAGGCGGCGGCGGAAGTTGTGGCCGTCGGACCTGCTTGGCTTGTTGGCGTTTGACGCTCGATGTCGCAAAGCATTGGAGACTCTCGCTTCGCACTGCGTCGCGGCGACGTGATGCGCTCGGGATTTCTGAAACTGCAAAGCTTGACGCGCAGATCGCGGCCGAAACCGACCGCTGAACTCTCGGCCTTCGTTGAAGCCAAAGGTCCGTCCTTGGGCTCTCGAAAGCCTCTAAAGACTTGAAAAGGCTTGCAAACAGCTTCATCAAGCTCATCTCGAAGATCTCATCGCTGTTCAGAGCGGGAAAAAAGCAGAGCAATGGTCATGGTCGGTATCCTGTTGCAGCATTGCGCTCGTGTGTATTACACCACACCATCTGACTATCTCTCCGTGATTGGTCAAATTAGTCACTTGCATTTCACCCAATCACCTTTAGCTAGTCAGTCGCCAGCGAGTCATCCCATTTTCTCCCAATCCCGCGCTATTATTAACCGCCAGCTGTTTTCGTGGCAACCATACAAACTCCAAGTCAGTTGCAGAAACCGCACCGAACGCAAGACAAACCGTCAACGAGCAGCTCCACATCGCATCCATCTCGCGACCGCCAAGATGCACCTCCTGCTGCTGCTGGTGGCGCTGCTGGCAGCTCCAGCCCAGGCCCACGATGACTACCAGGCGCTGCAGCAGCCGCAGGAGCTGCGCTCGCCATGCGCCGAGCGCTGGGAGCAGCTCTCGCGCTCCTCTTCCTTCTACTACGGCAGCTCCAGCTCCAGTAGCTCTTCAGATGAAGAAGCCAATGGAGACCAGCACCACCACCACACGCGAGCGAGACCGCTAGCGCTGGACGAGGAGCCGAGCGAGCTGCGCGTGAACCTGACGGTCGAGTTCTCGCGCTTCGAGAGCTCGTACGTGGCCTTCAACACGCGCACGTACAA
Source organism: Phytopythium chamaehyphon (assembly GCA_023334415.1). NCBI lineage: Eukaryota > Oomycota > Peronosporomycetes > Pythiales > Pythiaceae > Phytopythium > Phytopythium chamaehyphon. Next base: position 32,536 of record JAASGX010000055.1, on the reverse strand, counting down.
CGGACAGATCCCGGCGCCGACCATCAAGCTCTGCCCGGGCGACACGCTCGTGCTGCGGCTCGCCAACCGGCTGCGCGACGGCCGCGCCAACGTCACGAACGTCCACCTGCACGGCATGCACGTGTCCCCGAGAGGGAGAGAGGATAACGTCATGCGCAACGTCCTGCCTGGAGACGCGCTCGAGTACGAGTACCACATCCGAGAGGACCACCCGGCAGGCACCTACTGGTACCACCCGCACTCGCACGGGTTCGTCAACACGCAGCTGCAGGGCATGATGGCCGGCGTGCTAGTCGTGGTCGACCGCCCCGGTGACACGCCGCCGCAGCTCGCGGCCATGGACGACGTCACGCTCATCATGCAGGCCGTGTGCGTCGAAAAGTGCCACAACGCCTACGACGTGCTGCCCGACGCGCTCCGCAGTGAATACTCGGTGGCTGGAGGGGATATGAACATGGGAAGCATGGACATGGACATGGACATGGGGCGCCGACGCAGGATGCAAAGAGCGCAGATGGACATGAGCATGGATATGGGTGAGGAAGATGAAGAGGAAGACGAAGAAGAGGACGAAGACGACTACTCTGATGAGGACGACGAGGAGTATGAGGAGGAAGGCAGTGAAGAAGACGAGGAGGAAGAGGAGGAAGATGACGAAGAAGAGGAGGAAGGTGAAGAAGACGAAGGGGAGTTCCCGGTGGACCTGTGGGTGGACGCGCGAGCGCCGCCGCTGAACGTCACCTCGCTCCCGACGGTGTTCGTCAACGGCCAGTACCTGCCGGAGCTGCACTTTGTTCCCGGAGAGCTCAAGCGGATGCGGTTCCTGAACGCGATCGCAAACAACGTCGCTGAGCTTGTGCTTCCTGGCTGCGAGATGTTTGTCATGGCCATGGACGGCGTCTACCGTGACGCTCCCAAGGCCAAGGACGTGGTTGTCATTCCTCCTGGTGGTCGAGCTGACCTGGCAGTTCGCTGTGCCTCGACCGGTGTGTACTTCATCGAGACCGAGAACAGTCCGAGTCGAGACCATCTTCTTGGAGGACCCACGCACCACCGCGTGCCGTCGCAGCGAGTGGTGTCTTTGCGAGTGCTGGACCCCGAAGAGTACGCGGAGCAAGTGAGCTCGAGCAATTCCAAGGAGAGCGAGGAGGACAAGGAGCTGGACGAGGAGGACAAGACAACGATGGAGCTGCCGACCTCGCTGCCCAAGCGACCGGAGTACATGGCGGACACGCGAGGCGTCTCGGCGTCCGAGATCCCGTCCAGCAACCGCTACCGCTACGAGTTCTCAGTGTGGACCGAAGGAGGAAACCCCGCGTCCGTGTACGGCGTGAACCGCAAGCCGTTCGCGATGGACTTTGTGAACCACTCGATGCGTGTGGACGAGCTGCAGGAGTGGGCTCTGGCCGTGCGCAACTACGACTCGCAGGGCCGGCCGTGCGACGCCGACGTGACCACGAAGGACGTGACTTTCAACGATGATAGTCAAGGTGATGGAGACGGTGTTGATGGTGGAGTCGTGCACGAAAGCACCGACAGCGGATGTCCGCACTCGATGAACCACCCGTTCCACATCCACTCGACGCACGTGCAGGTGGTGGGCGTGGCCGACGCGGCGCTGGACCCGGACGGCGTGCTGTTCGACGTTGGCGACTGGCGAGACACACTGCCGCTGTTCAAGAGCGACGTGCACGTGCGCTTCGCCGCTCGCTCGCACATGCGGGGCCAGGTGTTCACGCACTGCCACATTTCCTCGCACGCGGACGGCGGCATGGCGCAGCTCGTGGAGGTGGTCGAGGCCTAGGTGCTGCAGCCTGCAGCAAGAGAGTCAGGTATTTATTGAGTAGTGGCGAAGTGAGAAAGCTGGACGCTGGAAGTTGTTGTGCAACATGGTTTCCTCGTTGATGAATGTCACCGCTTTCCCATTGACTCTTGAGATTTTGTCGAGCACATATTCCTCGACGACCATGCAGCAGACGGCATTCGCCCAGCATTGTTTGGCAAAGCTTCGTGTGGCTCCAACTCATGGAGTTCACAGTTTATGATGCTGCGTTACAGTTAGCAGACGACACTCGTTCGCAAGGATCTCCTGTGTCATTCGCCACTGCTTTGTTTGACAATCTTCTGTGGTTTGTGAAATGCCGAGGTCAGATAATCTCAGCTCGTGAAAGTTGGCGGTCTTTATGAAAATGCAGGCGACGGAATACTTGGTGAGCATATAGGCAATTGTGCTTTATAGACGCTGAGTGAGTCGGATCCAACAGCTCACTTGCTGTGATCGTCATGGGGATTTCAGCCAATCCAACTGGAAAGGAAGGCCACATAGCTGACAGATCGTTGTCGTACGTCAAGCCTTGACAATCAAGGATCAGCTGTATACATGGGCTCAAACGCTTCGAAAGCGCGTCAGCTAGATGACCTCAAAATGAAGCTTCATATCGGCGCATCAACAGGCGACATCGCGATGATAAAGAAGGCGGTCGATGGCGGTGCAGACATTAACGCCAAAGAATGAAATGGCAACACTGCTCTGATGAAAGTGGCTTGGTCAGGCAGTGTAGATGTGGTACGGTATCTGGTGGAGCACGGCGCGGATATACACTACAAGGACAAGTATGGCGACATTGCGCTGATGAAGGCGGCTCGGTCAGGTAAACTGCAAGTCATTCGGTATCTGGTGGAGCAAGGCGCGGACATACACGTTGAGGCTAGCGACGGTGACACTGCGCTAATGCAGGCTGCTTTTTTGGGTGAACTCGATGTCGTTCGGTATCTGGTGGAGCAAGATGCAGGCATCCATGTCAAGAGCAAGGAAGGCAAGACTGTGCTGATGCTGACTGCTGGGTCAGGCGAACTAGATGTGATTCGCTATCTGGTGGAGCAAGGCGCGGGGATACACGGCATGGATAACGATGGCGACACTGCGCTGATTGGGGCCGCTTCCGACATATATTGGGACGTGGTTCAGTATCTGGTGGAGCAAGGCATAGATATTAACAGCAAAGAGCTGGAGGGCCCAACTGCGCTGACGAAGGCTGCTTCCGTGGAGAACTGGGATATGGTTCGGCATCTAGTGGCGCAAGCCGTAGACTTCAATGTCAAGGACAAGGACGGCAGGAATGCACTGATGAAGGCTGCTTCATTGGAGAATTGGGATGCAGTTCGATATTTGATGGTGCAAGGCGCGAACATCAATGCCAAAGACCAGAATGGCAATACTGCACTGATCTTGGCTGCTCAATCAGGTAACCAAGATGCAGTTCAGCATCTTGTAGAGCAAGGCGCCAATGTTAGCATCCAAAATGCTGACAGGAAAACAGCGCTATATCAAGCAACAAGTCGTGATCACACCGCCATGCGAAACTACTTACTTGTGCACACTCGCCCAAGCGAAGGCAATGTAAATCTACAGACACCCGTGACCCGACTGGCGTCCAATTTGAAATCAAGGAGCTGGATAATCTCTCCATTTGATATCGAGTTGGTCAAATATGAAGATACCAAGACAATTGGAGGAGAATATCGCGCGAAGTGGCTGGATGCCGACGTCAGTGTCAAATTATTTGTCCCGAGCGGATCGGGCTCGACATTTGTAGATGAGGTAACTGCTTGGCACCAGTTGCGGCATCCAAACGTGATCAAGTTGTTTGGAGCTTGCAATGTTGGTCACTCGTTTTTTTGTATCCTAGAGTGCGAGCAATGGGTCACTTGTTCCATATCTCGCTGTGTGTGAGAAGGAAGAAATAGTTCAAACGTCATGAAAGTGTGTGTAGGGACCAGGCAATCGCAAATAAGAAGAAAGAGAAACGTGAAAACATCTCGTAGGTGATCATCATTTAATCCATGTTTTCTACCCCAACGTCCGAGTCCCCCAGTGCCAAGTTTCTAAGCTCCTGCGAGTGTTGACGCAGGTGACCATGGACCCTACTGTGGTGTTCAACTTGTTGACGCCGTAGCGCATTTCCAACTTTGCCTTCAACTCCAAATCGTTCGCAACGTCAGCGACTACGAAGAGTTCCCTCATTTCCACACTTCCCAAACGCAGGCTGATATTTTTATGGCGCAGTTCGTGGAAGCGACCGAAGCTTAGATTTCGAGAGGTATTTGTTCAATGGTGATGAGAAGCTGGGGGCTCTCATGGACGTCTTTCTCGTTCCATCATTTTCTCGTCGACTTTGAGGATATCACTGAGCGTTGTTCGTAGCCACTCATAATCACAGGATGTTGGAGATTGCCAAACAAACCCTGCCGTGGCCAACAATTGTGTTTTCCAGCAGTAAGTAGGGTGGAACTCCACAGTCGGCAGTTTGCGAAAGCTGATGTTTATGAAGTCGCACCAATATTGAGGTTCCTAATCAACTCGCAAAATATCTCCCGAAGTATACGCTTCGTAGTACTGTACGGGGTGAGTCAGATCAAACAGTTCTCTTGCTTCATGGGTTAGCTTTCGTCCGATGGGTGCAGTTGGTATTTGAGCCAATCCAGTCGAAGTCTTGAGGAAGATGACCACTATAGATCCTTCATCAGACGAACATGGACGAGCAGCTCCTTCGAGCTGCGGGGGGGGGGGGGGGGGGGGGGGCGGGGGGGGGGGGGGGGGTGGGATCCACGCTCGGCTGGCGACCTACCGCGAAGGGCTGCTGGCCTCCACTGGGGCTTAGACGTTGACCGAGTCCAGGTCCTGGACCTCCAGCAGGCTCGCGTGCTCGGCCAGGATCGGCGCGATCTCCTCGCTTACGAACTCCTCAACCTGCTGCGGGCACCGGCCGATGAAGAGCGACGGGTCCAGCAGCGCGTCCATGTGGTCGTGCACGGCCTTGAACAGCGGGTCGGCGGCGATGCGGTCCAGCAGGTCGTTGGCCGCGCCCTCGACCTTGACGCGCTTGCCGGCCTCCATCGAGTGCTCGCGGATGGCCTCGTGCAGCTCCTGGCGGTCACCGCCGGCCTTGACGCACGCCATCAGGATGTTCTCGGTGGCCATGAACGGCAGCTCCGCCTTGATGTGCGCCTTGATCACGTTCGGCCAGACCTGGAGGCCGTCCGACACGTTCGTCACCAGGTTCAGGATCACGTCGGTCGCCAGGAACGCCTCTGGCAGCACCATGCGGCTGGAAACAAGCGCAAAAGATAAGCAACTATGTACAGCTACCCTTAAGCCAGAGTTTGATGGAAGGCGTACCGGTTGGCCGAGTCATCGAGCGTGCGCTCAAACCACTGCGCAGCGTGGGTCTGGGCGGCGTTGTCCGTGAGCGAGATCACGTAGCGCGCCAGACTGCAAATACGCTCCGAACGCATCGGGTTGCGCTTGTAAGCCATGGCGGACGAGCCGATCTGGTTCTTCTCGAACGGCTCCTCAATCTCCTTCATGTTGGCAAGGAGGCGAATGTCACCCGCCATCTTGTAGGCCGACTGCGCAATGCCCGCAAGGATCGACAGCACGAAGTAGTCGATCTTGCGCGTGTACGTCTGGCCCGAGACCGGGATGACCTTCTTGAAGCCCATCTGCTGCGCGACAAGTTCGTTGAGCTTCTTGACCTGCGGGTCGCGTTCAGCAGAGGTGAGTTACTGTGCAAACCCGTAAACAAAAAGCATCGCAGCAAGCGGAGCGGAGCGCACCTTGGCGTGGTCGCCCTCAAACAGGTCGAGGAAGCTGGCCTGCGTGCCGGTGGTGCCCTTGACGCCGCGCATGGGGAGGCTGTCGATCTGGTCGCTGAGCTGCTGGAAGTCGAGCCAGAAGTCCTGGAGCCAGAGCGAGGCGCGCTTGCCGACCGTGACGAGCTGCGCGGGCTGGAAGTGCGTGAAACCCATGGTGGGCATGTCCTTGTACTCGACGGCAAAGTCGGCGAGCGTCTTCATGGACTTGAGCAGCTTACGCTGGATGAGCTGTAGGCCCTGCTTGATCTGGATGATGTCGGCGTTGTCGCCCACGTAGCAGCTCGTGGCACCCAGGTGGATGATGGGCATGGCCACGGGCGCGGCCTTGCCGAACGTGTGCACGTGCGCCATGACATCGTGGCGGAACTTCTTCTCCATCTCGTCCGCGTACGCGTAGTCGATGTCGTGCAGGTGCGCCTTCATGGCGTCCAGCTGTTCCTGCGAGATGGCGAGCCCGAGCTCCTTCTCGGCCGTCGCGAGCGCCAGCCACAGCTTGCGCCACGTCGAGAACTTGCGGTCGGGCGACCAGATCTCGCTCATCTCTTTGGTGGCATAGCGGCTCACCAGCGGGTGCTCGTAGCGGTTGTGGCTCGACTCGGCGGGGGCGGCGCTCATGGCTGGCGGCGAAGCTGGCGGCGGCTTGGGCGATTCCGGATTGAGCAGCCAGCAGAGCCAAGCGCGCGGTATGCTTGGCTCTCCCGACGGCGGCCAGCCAAACACGGTGTCCCTAGTTTAGGAGCCGCGACGAGGGAGAACAGAGGCGATTGGACAGAGTAATAGGTACCAGAGTGATGTGATTGGCGGAAAAGCTGGTCTTACTATTACACCGTGTTGGTGCTCGCTGATCGCGACGACTTCAACATGCAGCGTGACAGAGGCTCCACGAGGAAAACCTGCATTGCGCAAACCTAGAGCCTCTACGAGTGTTTACATGCGGATCTGGAAGCGGCCAGCCTTGGTCAGCGTCCGGACGCCCTTGTACGGCTTGTACTTTTCGTTCGTGATCAGCAGCGTCTCGACGTTCAGCCCGGACACGGTGGCCATGGGCACCTTGAACCCGAGCAGCACGACGGGCTTCTCGTCGGGCACAGAAGCGTTCTGATGGAGCACAATGTTGCCGCGCAGTGTCGGGTTCAGCACCTTCTTGCCAAGCTTGCCGACGTTCCACTTGACGGTCTTGGTGGCCTCGTCGAAAAGGCAGGTGCCGTGCTCCGTGTTGACGTCCACCGTGCGCACACTCTTGGGAAAAGTCACGTCGACCGTGATGTCCTCGACTTGTAGATTCTTCCTCGAGTTGGCCACGAGCGTGGGCATCCCGCGTGTACCGATCTGCAGGTCCAGCGTACCGCCTCCCTTCTCGTTGTAGGAGATCTGCGGCTGGCAGTAGATCGGCGGAACGAGCTGCTGCACTTGGACGCGGTATTGCATGAGCTCGAACTGCCCGTCCGGTGGCACGAATGAGATCACGCGCTCGCGCTCATACCGCGAGTACCGCACACAAGGGTGGAACGAACAGTCATCGATGACTGACGGGTCCGTGAACACCATCGTGAGATCGGGCACGCCGGACAGGCGACTGTTGCTGTGGATCACGCCGTTCACTTCAACCGAGATCATTTGGCCAGAGTTGTCCACAATCGCGTCGATCTCCTCCACAATGTCGAAGTAGATCTCGTTCTGCGTGTACTTGACGCCGGTTTTGCGCCACGGGATGTTGGAGATTGCACCTTCGGGCAGTGTGTTGCTGACGCGAGACTTGCCCTGTAATTCGGATTGATGCAATGTCAGGGTCAGATATTCGTTGCAATGTCACATTGACTACGAGACCACTTACCGAAACCATGGCAGCGATGCGGTTCGCCGTCGAAGGGGGTGCGACCATTGCCTTGAGCGCGTTCGGCTCAGTCGTCAGCGGGTACCCGTTGTCGAGCATTTCCTCGAGGAGCTGCGTCCAGCACCAGGCATCGAATTAGCAGCAGCACGACTTTTCAATGGACATTTGACAGGCAGATATCACCTGGTACACTGTGGAAAAGTTGTCCTTGATCGAGTTCTCGTCGAACGAGCCAAAGTAGTCGCGGAAGACGGCGAGAACGCGGTGCAGGAACTCGATGACGAAGAGCGGCGAGATCTGGCCGAAACCCACGCCAGTTAGCGTACGCGGCCCTCCGATCTCCACCTTGCGCTGTGGCGCGCACCTCGTTGGTCACGACCGCGAGCACGAACAGGTCGTCGCGGAAGACGCTGACGAGGTAGTACTTGCTGGTGGTGATGATGGGCGGCACGTCCTCGCGCTCGCGGTACTTGTTGACCTCCTCCATGAAGAAGTCGCACACGTTGCGGCTCGTGAGCCCGCGCCAGTGCTTCTCGATGATGACCTCCCTGCTCCCGCGCGTCAGCATGCCAGCATCCAAGACAGATCAAGGGGGAGCCGCCTCCAAAGAAGCCCTGACGCACCCCGTGGTGGTCATGATGAACATGGACTGGATCATGGCTGCTCGCTGCGCTCTCCCGCCGAACAACCGGGACCTGCGCCTGGCCCCCGCTCGCCCTGTTGGCTTCTGTGCCCGCCCGCTCGAGCCGCAAGTCCCCCGGCCAGACTCGATTGGATCTTCTTCGCGCAAGTGATGGCTGTCGCGGCTTATGCTGCCCTTATGCGGCCTCTAAACAGCATAAAAATAATTATACTGTCTGAAACAGGCTATGGAACAGTATAAAGTAGGCAACGTGGCAACATTTTATTATCGCGATCCAAAATGTTGGCCTAAGCTGATACACTTGATATTTGTAAGAAAACTACCTTTTAAATACGATAACCTGATCGAACAGATCATTTGACCAAACACACTGTAAATAGAAACCAAGAAAACTCAAAATTACATTGATAGCAAAGTCATGTTCACTTGACGTGGCTCAGATCATTGCAAGTTGCCAAATGGAATAGGCTCCAACGTACAGGTGCCGTTGGGGATGCCCCGACGACTCTCCAATGCGAATGAAACGGGAGAATGTGGCAAGCCAAGTCACGCACTATTGCAAGCAGCTAGATTTACTCCGCGTACTCGTCGTCGCCACGGCCCTTGACCTTCTTGAGCGTCTCCTCGTCCACCTTGTACACGCTGCCGCCATTGTAGCCAGCAAACACCTTGGCTGTGATCTCGACCTGCGCGTCCTTGGGCACGAGCTCCTCCGGGATCGGGATGCGCTCCACGATCTTAATGCCCTGCTCGGTAAGCGGCCCGTTAGCATCAACAGCTCGGTAATAGCAGCGCTGCAGTGTGGATTGCTTGACGTACCGACTTCACAATCGCGTCGTACTTCATGTCGCTCATCGACACAAACTTGTCAATCTTTGTAATACCCAGCCAATGCAGCGCATCAGGCATGAGCGCCTGGAAGCGCACGTCCTGGATGCCGGCGACCGTCTGCGTGCAATTGAAGTACTCCTCGGCGCTGTCGCCGCCCTCCTGGCGTTTGCGAAGGTTGTACACCAGGTACTTGGTGACTTCGCCCAGAGCGCGGCCCTCTTTGCGGAAGTAGATGATGACGCCGGCACTACGTAACCAAACATCCTGTCAGTGCCATTGTGTCCTGTATACAGAACAAGTCGAGCAAACCATCAAACGTACCCGCCGCGCTGAGCAGTCTCGACGCAAACCTCAATACCGTGTGCGAGGTACGGGCGACACGTGCAAATGTCCGAGCCGAACACGTCCGAGCCGTTGCACTCGTCGTGAACCCGCACGGCGAGCTCCTTGGTCGGATCCGAGATGGACTCGACCGAGCCAAAGATGTAGATGGTCATACCACCAATTGGTGGCAGGAAGACCTTGAGGTCCGTGCGAGTCACGAGCTCGGGGTACATGCCGTTGGTGGCCTGGAAGATTTCCTGGCGCAGGTTGGCTTCCGTCGTGTTGAAGCGCTTGGCCACGCCCGGCAGGTACCAGACAGGGTCAATGGCAGCCTTGGTGATCACAAGCTGCGAAGATTCCTTGAGGATCTTGCCGTCCGGCTTGAGACGACCGAGACGGATCGCCTCGTGGATCTCCGGCATGTCCATGTGGGCCTTGGTGACGGCGATAGTGGGGCGGATGTCGTATCCCTTCTGGAAGTGCTCGGGGAAGGCCTCAAGCACACAGTGGCCGAAGGGGTCAATGGTGACGATCTGCAGCATCAACAACAGAAAATGTTAGGAGTCACATTCATTCAACGTTTTGTTCAAGTTGAAGCCACCAACGCACCTTCTCCGGATCGCCCCATGACGGGTGGGGGCCGATCTTGGCAGCCGGCGTCGTCTGCGTCAAGTCCGGCATGGCTTTCTTGTCCATGGCGCCCGAGGCGAGCTGCAGACAAGAGCAGTGTGAGTGACAAGGCTGGTGAGGTGGAGCATGGTGAAGATTGACAACATACCGCAAGGCCGCGGTAGATGCAGTAGGAGCCGCCGTGGGCGCCGATGGCGTTGCGGTACTTGTGGTGGCGGGTCGTGCCGATGATGGGGCCACGCACGTCGGGCTCCTTCATGCCCCACTACAGCACGCAACCCACAAGTCAGCGACTAGTCCAAGCCGGCGGCAGACAATCGAGGCGCGCGCGTACGCGGATGCGGACGGGCTCGACGCCGAACTGCTCGGCGTGCGACGTGAGCGACACGTAGTACTGGTGCGGGTCGAACTCGTCCTTCTTGTCGATGCGCTTGACGCTCTCGGCTGTCCAGCGGCGGGCAGGCGCCAGTCAGTCGGGAGCTCCTCCAACTCATGCAGTGCAGCATCAAGTGCAGTAGTCACCCACCGTCGACCGACTTCTTGCGCTTGCCGAGCGTGTCGACCTTCTTCATGGGCGCGACGGCCGCGGGCTTGGTGGCGGCGGAGCTCATTGGCGAGCGAGCGAGCGATGCGAGGAAGGGAACTGGGAAAGGACGGGAAGCGGGCGGGGAAACGGACGAAACGAACGCTCTTGACGGGCCCGACGCAAATCGAGTTGTGAGCGAGCGCTGTGAGCGGCGGCGGCGCCGTTTGGGGCGTTTGCATTCAGCGGCCGCGCGACTTGCGCTGGGTATGGCGAGCCCGGCCGGCATACAAACCGCAGCATGCTGGCGGCGCTCACATCAGACGCGGGCGTTGAAGTTTCCGCCGCGGACTCAGGCGTAATTACGGGGTAGGAATCTGCGCTTTTTACGGCCCGTTCGCGAGCTCCGATTGGCCGAAGCGGACGCTGACGTCGCTCTCCCAGTCGGTAAGAATCCGCTGATGACGTCCAAGCGGCCCGGAAAACCGCTGAATGCGCACCTGGTGTGCATTCCACAGGCTCTGGAAGTGAATCGCCATCACGACCAGGAGCTGTGCATCGGAGCCAAGCTGCATTTGGGCATGTGCTTCGGTGCATCTGATGGCGGGCAATAGGACTGGAGGCGCCGCGAAATGGCCACAGGCGCATGCTGGTGACCCCGTAACGCCCGCTAGTGATGGCTGGCTCTTCGGCACCCTTTCAATGTTGTCGCGGACATCCACAGCAGCTAGTACTGTACTGCAGCCAAGCCTGTTTGCTGTGCACAATGAGCCAGGCGGTGTCTAAGCCCGCGATTGTGCTGTTTGTGGGGCCTCGACATCGAGGCGAGCAACAGTGCTTGAGAATCGATTCTCAAAATGGGAATCCCAAAATAAGAATCTCAAAAGGAGAATCTCAATTCGATTTGTGTGCACATCGCCCATTCATTTCTGGACAACCGACCTTATACCTTTTTCGCCGTTCAAAATCTCGCACCTAGCCGGAGCCGTGCGGTGGCCGATTTCAAATTTCAAATGAACGGACCGCCCATACAAAGGCGCAGTTCTTCCAGCCCCCTGCCGCTCACGCTCAGATATCCTCTCTCGCTCCAGCGGGCGCACCCCTTCCTCCCCGGCCGCTTCCTCCGCGCTTCCCGGTGCGTTCGCCAGCGCAGCTGCAGCCCACGCCGAGCCTGGCGGTGGTGGGCGGGGCCTACAGGCCGAGGCTCACGCCGTTCGCAGCTTGTACAGACTCCTCCTCCCCTTCTGCCTCCAATTCGAGCACCATGACCACGCTGCACGCCACCAACAACGAGAACGAGGCACCCGCCGACGCGGGCAACGCGCGGGTCGTCAAGGTCCGTGGCTGTGAGCGCTGCGGGCTCTTGGCCGCCCGGAACTCACTGTAAACACAGCAGCAGCAGCAGCAGCAGCAGAGCGTCCGCGGCCTCGGCGGCGTCGACAAGCGTCCGCGATACTTGACTGGCAAGGGGGCGGCGGCAGCGGGAGCCTCGCTCACCCGCCGGCCGCTTGGGGAGCGCCGCTCCGCCTTGGCCGACGTGACCAACCGAGTCAGCGTACGTGCCGAGTTACAGTAACCTCAGTCACGAGAGGCAGGAGCTGACAGGGGCTTTGACGCCACCCACAGGTCAAAAAGAGCTCGGTGCAGTCGATGAACACGACGACCGCGCTGGCGAAAAAGAAGCTGCTCGCAACCAAGCGCGCCCACGTCGCCACCTCCAATTCCCTGCGGGACCTCCCGCCAACGACGCCTGTCGTGAACACGCTTGGTTCGCTGGGACTCAAGGACAAGACGCCCCGTCTGGTGTCGCCCAAGAAGGAAGAGGTCAAGACCGTCCAGCAGGAGCACGACATCGACTCGGCCGACAAACAGGACCCGACGCAGTGCTGGCAGTACGCCGAGGACATCACCAAGTACCACCTGTCCATTGAGGTACAATGCTTCTGAGTTGTTACCACATCTGTCTCTAGCGCAGCTAGTTAACGCCGTGGTCCACCCATTCGAGCAGAAAAAGCGACAGCCCGACCAAGCGTACATGACACTTCAGACAGATATCAACTCCAAGATGCGCGCGATCCTCATCGACTGGCTTGTTGATGTGCACTACAAGTATGCGCTCCTGCCACAGACATTGCACATTGCGATTCTCCTTATCGACCGCTTCCTTGAGAAGAACAAGGCCCTGAAACGCCAGAAGCTTCAGCTCGTGGGAATCACTGCCATGTTCGTGGCCTCCAAGTACGAGGAGATTTACCCGCCCGAAGCCAGTGACTTCGTCAAAATCACAGACAACGCGTACTCGAAGGAGGAGCTCTTCCAGATGGAGCGCGAGTTACTTGCTGGCCTTGAGTACCGCGTCACGTTCCCGACGTCGTACCAGTTCATGAAGCGCTTTGTAAAGGCATCCAAGCCCAAAGACGACCGCGTCGAGCACTTTGCGCACTACGTGATCGACCGGACCCTGCAAGAGATTCGCATGCTCAAGTACGCTCCGTCTCTCATTGCCGCCTCAGCGGTGCACATGGCTAAGACACAGATGGACGAGCTTCCTGCATGGGTGAGGCAAAGACTTTGCCTGGATTGAGTGTGATGAATTTCTGACACGTTTTGTTTTGACCGTCAGTCCGCAACTCTGGAGTATCACTCCACGTACAGCGAGAGCAAGCTGCGAGAGTGCATGGACGATCTAAAGGAGATGCTGTGGAACGGCCACAACGGCGTGGGCAAGGCTAGCAAGCTCTCGGCTGCGCGGCGCAAGTTCTCCAAGGAGCGCTTTATGAGCGTCGGCACACTCCCGCTTACCTTCGGTGACGCCAATTGATTCGGCCCCGCGATAGTTATTTCCCCCTCGTTGTTGTGGCTGTAATCCACGCCAGTCGACGCGTGCGTACGATATGAAGAAGACACCAGCAGCGGCAGCAGCCGAGACGAGTAGGAAGCACAACCAGACCTGTAGTTACAGTCAGAGAAAGCCGTGCGCATGCAGCGCGCAGCGCCACCATTAGGTAGATCCATATGTATACGCTCTCTCAATCGACAAGCTTTGCCGTAAAGTTTTGCCATGGAACTTTTATGATTTCCTATCTCTTCATGCATCGAAATCCCTTCTAGGCCTCGACTCCCTCACCACGCGTACACTACGTACACGAGCAGCAAGAAAGCTGCCAAGAACGACAGGTTCACTTTGCTCGCGAGGAATCGAAGGTTGAATCGGAACGAGCCAAAGTCAGCGAGGGACGGATCGATGTCCACATTGTCCTCGAAGCGTTTACCTCGGTATGGACTCTCTAGTCCCAGCTGGGCATTGAGCCAAGTTGAGATTCGGTAGGATAGCCGCACCAGGAAAGGGATCTCGAACGAACAAATTGGCCGAAGCATAGGATCCCCAACAAATCGCGCGGCATCAGGGGAGCACAACCGAAGCCCGCGCTTGATTTGCTGAACGCCTCTACGTGTGAGCAAATGCGAGAATCGCAAATACCGGCTAGGTTCAAGAGACTCGAGACCATCAGCATCAGTAAAACCTGGGCCGGCAGGTCGCGCGTGAGCTGTTGACGCAACATATGCGTCCGAAATTTCAAACACAACGCGCATCATGCGACTGAGCCGCTGCAGTGTCTCAAGCAGGCTCTCCTTTGTCGGCTTCTTGCTGGAGGAAGAGGATGTTGCACCACTCAATGGTGCAGAAGCCCACAACTTGTCGAATAGACGTTCTGCGTCACGGTGGAAAGAGTCGTGGAGCGGCACAGGAACAGAGTCAACACCAAGTGTCTTGCAATAGAGCGAGAGAACCTGCCCCTGCGCCTGAGAGAGACTGTCATCGCGATCAGTGGTCGAAGGCCGTGGTTTGTTGCGAAGGTTCGCGCCAGAATGAGTACCAGCGTAAAGATTGTTGCTACTGTTTGACCGAGTGAACGGAACAGCAAATGGCTGTGCCTTCTCAAAGAATCGATTAGCGCGTCGCAACAGAGCGAGCAGCTCTGCGTTGTATACGCTCAAAACACGATCGAGTAGGCTGAGAGTGCGCTCGTCAGCTCCAGAGAAGTCGAGCTCTCTTGCTCGCTCGACAAAGACGCCCAGGAGCGTGGTGTAGAAATGGTAATTGGCCAGCACGTAGCTCTCCCACTCGGGCGTATAACCTTCGGCCTTCGTCTGCGGCGGCAAAACTCCACTTGTTTTGACGTCAGCCCAACGCCGGCAACACCATGGCTGAATATACGCGAGCCACACGTCAGTAATGGCGAGAAAAGCTGTGGGTGAAAGGCCGATTGGTGCCCGCGAGAAAACTAGGCGAAGGAACTCGTACAGCGGTCGCCGCAAAACCGTCACACTCGGGGTCAAGCACGCTCCCGCACCGCCAACAGCACCATGTCCGCCACTCAATCCTCCACCGTGACCGATATTGTAAGAACCCGGCGTTGACGTCGCGGCTTCCTCTGCAAGTGGTGCAGGGTAGAAAGAATCCGACAGCACATGGATGATCGTCAACAGCAGCGAGCTAAGCAAGTCGTCCGAAGGCGCCATGTAGCTGGTGTACGTGTGGACCGCAGCGAACGGGCTCGCTAGCTTCACGCCGAGAGAAATCGGCGACATTATCGATGGGGCGCCAGCAGCAGGCGCGATCGGGTCATCTGTGAAGACAATCAAATTCTGTCGTAGCCAGAATTCAATGAGTGCATGAAGAAACACGTTTGAGCTCTGCACCATCTTGGCGTGGAAGCGGCTCTTCACAGGCTTGTTGGAGTCTGGAAGGAAGCCTCGGAGGTATTGAAGCAAAAGCACGTTGTACGGGTTTCCCTTCACCAATGAGGCGACGCCGTTGTGGAAAAACATTCGCCAGCTGTGTTCAGCTTTTCCCTTGGGCTTCACAAATGAGCTCGAAATGGAGCCCATAATCGACGACGCGCCAGTGGCAGGAGAGCCTCCTAAAAGTGAAGAGGCAGATCCAGTAACTGGGTACGGCACGGATCCAGCAGTTGACGACGACGAAGTGCCGCTGTACGATGGGCTGCTCTGGTGGGACGCCGACGAAGGGTATCGCAGGAGGTAGAATAGGAACAACTCTTGAATGGAGACGAGCAGTGCCGGGCTTCGGGGATCAATCACTTGCTTGATGAGCGGCTTGTGCAGCAGCTGTGTGAACAGTGCGCTCGTGGCCGGCGACCGGCCCAAAATGCTCATCTTTGACTGCTCTGGGAGCAAGTCGAGCTCGAGCTTGAACTCGACTGGGTGCGCAACGCGGAAGAGAAACTGGAGGATGGATCCATTCTCGTCGTCCATGCCTGTGCCCAGCAGCCGCGCTACAGCGCGCGCGTTGGGCTGCAATGAGTTGATGAATGTGTCGAGCTCATCGTCCGCGATCAGCGAGCGCGGCGTGGGCTTGCTCTGTTTCTTGCTGGCCGCAGCCGCCGCGGAAGCCGTAGCGTTCGTCCCGGTCGGTCCGCTGGAGGCGCCCGTGGGGGCCGCGCCGGACCCGGCGCAGTAGTCGAGCCATCCGCCGTACTTTTGCTTGGAGACGGCGTCGTTGCCGAACACGCGGTCCAGCACCTGGTTGAAGCGCTCGTAGATCTTGCCGCGCACCTGCGCCGACTGCTGCTTGCTTGAGGCCACCGACAGCCTGCGCCGCCGCCCGTCAGTCCGCCTTTTCCTCTAAAATCTCAAGCGACAGTGGGCACCTACGTGGTCTGCAGCTCGTGCGCCAGGAAGCGCCGCAGCTCGTCCGCCACCGCCGCCAGCTCGTAGCTGCCGAGCGCGCGCTCGAACTCCTCGTCCGTCTCGAGCCCCGCGGCCGCGCCGTCCATCGAGCCCGCGCGCCTCGGCGGCTTGCGCCGCTCCTCGCCCGGCATCCTGCTGGCCTTTCCCGCCGTGCTGTGGCCAAGCGCCATCTGACCTGCAATCTTCGATACCGCTGATCGATTCCTGCAGGTCGATCCACAAAGGGCAATCTGCCGAGATGGAGCTCATGAGAAAGGCGGCGCTGATGCTGCTGCTGCCGCCGCTGCTGGACGCGAGCGGGTGGAGCGAGCCGGTGCCGGGGCCCGCGCTGCCGCTGCTGGAGATCGTGCGGCCGCCGCACGGCGAGCGCGTGGCCGGCAGCGAGCTGCAGGTCGAGATCCTGGCGCGGCCGGAGCTGCTGCGGGGCGAACCCGGCGCGCTGCGGCTGTGCCTGAGCATGCAAACGACGCACCAGCCGCGCGACGTCGAGTTCGCGGACGGCGCGGGACCCAGCGAGCTGCCGGCCACCTGCTTCGACCAGAGCCTCAACTACACGGCCTTCAGCATCACGGGGCTCGTCTACGGCTGCGCCTACGGCATCTCGGCAGGCCTCGAGCGCGACGGCAAGCTCGTCGCCATCTCCACGCGCTCCTTCAGCGTCGGCGTGGTGCGGCTGCCAGGCTCCGGAGAGCCCACGAACGTCGACTTCGCGCTCCATACTGGCGCGAGGCTGTTCGAGGCCGGCGACGTCGACGGGACGATGGACATCTGCACGCAGGTGCTCGACCAGTTCCCGCAGCACGGCGAGGCGCACCACCTCCTCGGTGTAGCGTTGTTGAAACAGGGGGAAACAGAGAAAAGTATGCGGCACCTTGTTCAAGCGGTTCAGATCAATGAGAGCGACCACCACTACCTCAACTCTCTCGGGGACGGGCTGCGCGCTCTCGAAAAGTTTGACGAGGCGATTCAGAACTACCGACGCGCATTGGAGATTGATGCGTCATACTTTCAGGCGTGGATGGGCCTTGGGTCGGCATTGTACCGTGTTGAGCAGCGTGACGAAGCGATGGAAGCATTCCGCACCACAGTGACGCTGGGCAGTCAGGCGCAAGAAACCAACGGCTATGGTATTTTGTATGCACGCAACAGTGCAGCGCGGATATGCGAACTCTTGAGAACATCTGACGGCTGGTATGCGGCGGATCGCTGTCTCAAGGAGGCAATCCAGAAATGGCCAGACGAATCCTTGTATCATCATGACCGCGGTTATCTGCTCCTGAGTGTTGGACAATTCGAGGCAGCATTGATGCAATTTCGAAAAGCAGTCAAGCTTGGGCGCTCGGTGGCAAAGGTGAGCATTGTGAACATATACAGGGACAAAACAAAGTTGGATTAATCTTTGACATGATTATCATCTTGCAGATCAACGTAGCAGATACCTTGGAGGCACTTGGTGAAACAAATGAAAGCATTGATGCGTATCACAAGGTACCCAGGTTCAATGTCTTGTAGAATAGCACTCTTGGGGGCTTACATTTTCTGCAAAACCGCAGGTACTACTCGACACAAACCCGAAACTGGCTCGACTACACGCACAGGTAAAGGTGATGAAAGCTACAGTGCTGCCAAGGATTCTTCCAGGGTCTCAGGCGGAGATCGACGCGTTGCGTCTCCAATTCGAGTCCAATATTGATGAACTCCTTGCGACGGGTAGGAGGTTGGATACTAAAGTGTGGCGATTTTTAGTGTGAATCTAACTTTCTGACGCTTGTTTAGTATCTTCTTTGGGAAAAATTGCACTGGACCCTGTCCGTCTACCCTTCTCTACAGGCGTGCCGCTCAATTCTCACAACCGCAACAATCGAGACATTAAAGCCAAGCTGGGGAAACTATATCAATTATTGCTTTTTATGTCAAGCAGTAGAAAGGAGGCATATGTGTCTTCGTATGCAATGGAACCACCCCCATTCGTAAGGAGCCGGCGCAATAGTACATCAAGCGAGGTATGTGAAATAGGTTTATAACCTTTTGCATCGATCAGCAATTGCACTTACCAAGGACTAAATCATTTTGTTGACTTCCTAGATTGGCCCCCGTCGTTTGCGCGTTGGGTTCGCTTCTCGCTTCATCTATAGCGCCGCAGTCGGACTTTACATAGACGAACTGCTGCCACAACTTGACCCCAATAAATACGAGACCATCGTATTTGCTATTGGTCACAGCAAGTCAGTCAAAGCACAAGACAAACTTCCCCAGATTGCAGACCATGTAAGCAATGTGCCTGATTCGTCTCCCAATTATGCACGATTCAACTCATGTTCATGGCACCACTGGCAGATTGTTTCTCTACCAAGGGACTTGCGTGTGGTTCGTGAGCAAGTCGCATCATGGGACCTTGATGTACTTATCTATCCTGAGGTATGCGGCATCCTTCATGCATCCCCTGCTGCTGTTGTACTAACTACTGAGTGATTGTGTAGCTTGGTATGGATAAAACTGCATATTTTCTCTCGTTTTCTCGACTAGCGCCAGTTCAAGCAGTGTGGTGGGGAAATGCGGAGACGTCTGGTGTTCCGACGATCGACTATTTCCTTGCCAGTGAGTACGAGCACCCTGGTATTGAAGCACGATACACGGAGGAGATCTACAAGTTTCGGTGAGTCGAACATTCGAGTCTGAATACAGGAATGCATCTTTAATTGCGCTAATGCTGTCTGATGCAGGGGCTTAGGAATTTATCACAACTTTTCGGAAGTTCCGGCGCAGAGTGTAAAGCGTGACCAAGTCCGACGTTCGATTCAAGAGCGATTCGGTATCGAGGATGATGGGTTCCGTTTGTATCTGTGTATTGAGGTAAGGTGGGCTCCAACTTTGACGTATACGCAAAGACTAACAGTTGGTACCACCAGTCCATTTTGCACATTCATCCTGACTTCGATGTCGCGATCCGAAAGCTGCTCAAGCTGGACCCTCGTGCACACGTGGTATTGCTATCCGCATCAAGTCGAAAGCGATGGAAGGAGCAACTTGCGGCACGGATCAGCTCTCCAATTACTGAAGAACGCGTTCATTTCTTTGGAGATTCTGATGTCAAACAAGAGCTCATGTTGCTCCTAACTGCGGATGCAGTGATGGCGAGTATGCATCTCACACGACCACGAGCAGCAATTCAAGCATTTACAGCGGGTGTACCGGTAGTTGCTCTGCCAGGAGAGCAGTGGGCTTCCCGCATTACACACGGCTTCTACCAAGAAATGGGTATAACGGGGCTTGAGGCATCCTCTGTTGATGAGTATATCACAATCGCACACAAGCTGGCGACTGATGCAAGCTTCTATACAACAATGGCTGACAAGATCAAGAAGCAACGGCATCTTGTATCGAGAAGCAAAAAAGCTGTGGATGAGTGGGAGAGATTTCTGGATTTCGCGGGCTTGCGCATCTACGCAAGTGGCGAAGAAGGAGTGTAAATACCGTTTAGAAGGGCCCAGGAGGCTCCCATTGTGAAACACCCGATAGTGTGTTGTAATAGTATGCATTGCCTGCGTCGTCCCAGCATTGAAGCCAGCCCGCTGTCAGTGATCGTGTTCCTTTATTTTGTTGGGGCTGTTCCAGTTCAGCTGGCTTCTTTTGGCGCCGCTGAGATCTCTCTTGTGCGCGCCGGCGCCTCCGCTCAGCGGCTTCTTCCTGTTCAGCTGCGCGCTGCAAAATCTGCCAACGCGCCCGCGTTTCATGTTCCTCTACTGCCATTCGCTTACGAGCAACCTGTTCAGTCTGTCTCTCCATTTTTTCCTGCTCTACCAAGAAGAACCGACGCTGCCGTGATAGGTGCTCTTCGAACCTCGTACGCTCCATTTCCAATTGTGATTGCTTGGTCTCTTGTTCACGCTCACGCATCTCAGCAATTTTTCGTTCTTGCGCCTCAAGTTGACGTTGGCGAAGTGTTCGAAGCTTTTCTGCTTCTATTTCACCTTGCTTTTTTGCGTGTTCCTGAGCTCGAAGTGCTCGTTCAGCAAAGTAAAGGTCTTCAGAGTGCATGCGAACACACTCGCGACCTTCTTGCTCTCGTTGGCGAAGCTGTTGGCAGCGCGCACGTTCTTTAGCTTCCCGCTGAAGTTTTGCCTTTTGTTTTTCATCATCGATCAACAGACTACCGGTAGATGCATTAGCAGTAATATTGGCACGCTCTTTGGAAGCTGACAACGCTGAGTTAGGCTGATCCTCGAGAACGTCCTCGAGCTCCCGCAACTCTGTCTGGATCTCTACAAAACGAGATACTCGAAGGGAGTTAGTGAAGAATTCCACGACGTCGCTGTCATTTGATGTCATCAATTCGCGCTCGCTTCTTTCTCGTCGCCTACGCACTTCATATTGATACTGCTGTTCAAGTGTTTGCCGTTGGCGCATCTCCATCTCAAGCTGGTAATCTCGCTCTCGACTTTCGATTGTTGGGAGAGAATTGACCCAGTTCTCAAACGACTGTGTCGGGTCGGGATGGAAACGCCCAACACGAAGGATCTCCAGACCGCGAGCAAGGGATTCCCGAAGTTCTTCGACTGCGACTATTGCCATATAAACTCGGCGCCGTTGCTTGCTGCGTTGTTTGGCATCTAAAAGCGATTTATTGCCTGCAGATCTCGCTTGCCATTCCGTCAATTCGTTCTTTGCATCGTCTTTAGCCGACTTCAGTCGAAGCGATAATAGTTGTGAGCCTTTGACCTGTGAAACAGGGATTATACCATCCTCAGTTTGATCCGGAATCATTGTTCTACGATTCTCGCTTGTCATCAGAGTTGTTTTCGCGAGCCGACGAAGTGTTGAGGTGCTAATTGCTCTTAGCTGATGCAAAGGCATTGTGGTCGCAATTTCTTTGGTTAGGAAGAATTCATTGGATGCCGCGTCTTCAAGAGGATTGGATATTGTACCGTATACGATATGTGCACAGCGGTTAATGGTCTTGAGAAGCTTTCGGAGCTCAGTTGAACGCTCAGGAAGCCTTGATGCAAGTGTCGTCAAGCATCGCAACACTAGATGAGACTGAGATTGGGTATTTAGTACCACGCTCCATGCTCGTTCTGTCAAGTCATTTTCACCGTTTTGACGCAATCTAACCTGTGCATAGCAAAACACTGGACGATCTCTTATCCCAGGCACTTTAGTTGAAAACTCAAAAATGGATGGTAGCTTTGTTGGCTTTCGAGGGTGATGGGTGTGTATATTCCCTTGACGTTGGCTCGACTTTGATAACGAACGGGACAAGTGGAGGCGCAGGCTATATTCTTGAACTTCATTATTCGGAAGCGGTTTTCTGTCTAGTAGGTAGCACATTGATCTTGTCCCGATTGGAAGTAGAAATATGTCTTCTCTCTTTTCATTTATAAGAGTCATACTTATTGATTGAGAGCACCAATCAAACGGATCGATAGTGCAAAACAAGTCTTCAAGATCGATTGGTAGACCTTGATGTAGTTGGTTAGCTATACATTCGGAGCTCGTATTACTTTGTTGGCCACTAGTGCGGATGCTTTCATCATTACTGTTTAGTGGAGTGGTTCTGGTATTGTTTTCCTTTGCAACATCAAGTAGAAACTCCTCGAATCCTTCGGCAACTATTGCCTTTGCAATTTGACGAACGTTGCTCAAAGTGAAAACCATTAAGAGTAAGGTAAGGGTCACAAAGCGGTGATGGCAATTCAATTCGCAGCAAGCAGATAAAGACCGAGCGTGACTGCTATACGCTGCTATAAACCGCTTCAGGCAACCAAGAATGCGTGAGGTGCAGGCGGTGGCTACACTCTGGT
Source organism: Phytopythium chamaehyphon (assembly GCA_023334415.1). Taxonomy (NCBI): domain Eukaryota; phylum Oomycota; class Peronosporomycetes; order Pythiales; family Pythiaceae; genus Phytopythium; species Phytopythium chamaehyphon. The sequence continues at coordinate 10,580 of JAASGX010000055.1, read as the reverse complement.
GTTGTTTGCTTGCACTTGCTGAGGCGCATTCTATGTTGAGAGGGGATATCATGTGAAGGAGAAATGACAACGCACTCCGGACTGACTGTTCAGCATGTAATCGCAGGTCTTCACTAGGTTCCGGGCCAGCAGCTATCGTTTTACCGAAGGAATCAAGTGCTTTGATCGCGTTGTATAGTTGTCGCTCATCCCATTCCCCAATTTGGATAATGGCATCTGTTGGCCCCACAGCGCAAGCGCTTGCTACGCCCCCAGGTACAGGTGGCGCAAGTCGGAAATCTGCAGCACCATCTCTGCCAAGCGATGGGTATGCCAGTGTCGTTTTCGAAGCACTTGCTTCTACCTGCTTTCTCACTCCTCGCATCACCAAGAACACCCAAAAATACAACTAAAAGCAATGCTAATCTCATTCCGGGGTACTTAAACATCAATCCGTTCCATACACATAAGATGCCTTATGCCAGTACAGAAGTTCCAGCATTTAGTTGTAGGACCCTTGTGCGAGATTCCCTACATTAAGTTGTAGAACCCGAGTAATCACTGAATAAAGTGAACTGACGTTGTGTGCAACTTTTGTTTACTCTGTCCTACGCCTCTTCCTCGTCGTTCTCCGTGATGGCATTCATCTCGACCACATCGGCAACGTTACGGGTGCTCTTCCCAGTGAACTCGGTGCCAATTTCTTCTTTAGTCGACGCTGTGCTCTTTGGTAGGTGCGATTGTGAGTTTTCCAGGATCGGCCCGGCAATCTGTAAGAACGTCCCAAGCAATTCTTCGTCATCTGATGTGAAGACACCACCCGAATCAAGCTTATTGATGAGCTGAACAACAGCAATTGCTTCACCGGACTGGTTTCTTAGTGGTATAGCGAGTACGCTTCGTGTGCGATATCCGTGTTTCTGATCGACTTCCTTGTTAAATCGAGGGTCCGAATACGCATCGGCAAGGTTGACAGTCGTGTTGTCCAGTGCGGCGGCTCCAGCAATGCCCTGGTTCAGGGGAACGCGGATATTTAATTCTCCTTGAAGCGTCCAAAGCTCGTTCTTGGTCCTGTCGACAATGTACAGCGTGCATCGGTCGGAATTGACAAACTTCTGCACCCGGGTCGAGATTGTAAACATGAGCGAGATGAAGCCTAGATCTCGATGCATGTCTTGCACGATAGAAAGCACTTCTTTGACCCTCTCGCGTGCCGCACAAGTGAGAGCGTGCGTCTCTGCGTTGTGAAGTACCACGCCTGCTTGTGCTGCCAGGATAGTCAAAATCTCCTCGTCCATATCTGAGAAAGGTGGCCCAGTTACCGGTGCGCCGATTTTGTTGAGCACCTGGACGACGCCAACGATGCTATTCTCGCCGTTTCGGACAGGAACACACAGCATTGATCGCGTCTGGTAGCCTGTGCGCTGGTCATACTGTGAATCGAAATTTGGATCTGCATACGCATCCGAGATGTTTGTGGTACGTCCGGTAGAAGCTACGGTTCCAGCGATACCCTAACACGCGGAAGAACGTTAGCGAGTGAATCTATCTGATGAGAGCTTATCTTGTAAACTTACCGTGCCAAAAGGTACGCGGATATCGGCGGCGCCCTCAGAAACCTTGAGTATCATCATGTTGGTTGACGGTTCCTTCACATTTTTTTTTTTCAATCAATTAGAAATTGAAAATGGAGGCAAGTCGGAACAAGAATGCTAGCTCACATAGATAAAGAGTGTTGCGCGTTCAGCGTTGAGCAAGTTGCATGCTTGCTTGATGATAATCCGCGTAGCTGCAAGGTTGAAAAACGTGAGTTTGGCGCGGTTCCATCCTCCTTCATGCCAACAATTTCTTACCTTCTGTTGGATCCAGTTGCATTCCGATCAGACGGCACGCTTCAATGGCTTTCTCCATGTATGTTACTCGCCGCGTTAGTGCTGGATCTGTGGATGGCGAAGTAATTGTGCTCTGCACTCCAGAAGCTGGTGTCCTGTAGGGGTAGAGGTAAGTTGGTAGTTATCTGCTTTCGTGAATGCAGAAAATGTCAGCCTACGCAATTCGACGGGGCTTGATTGTAATCCTTCCATTCTCGTCAGCCGATGCGCTGGAAAGTAGCACAAACACAATTAGCAAGACGTCCTTCGCGGATGTGATAATTGCGTCAACAACCTTGCTGCTGCATAGCACTGCTTGATGAACGTCATTGCATGGTCGGCTTGGTACTTCTCGCCGGGCTTGCGCTGTAGACACCACGCTTAGTGTGCATTTCAAGATTAAAACCACGAACTCGAACCACTAACATCGGCCAACTTTTCGTCCAGGAGAGACTTGACAAAGGTAAGCGGGTCATCCGGGCGAGCCAGCAGCGCCTCAGCCGTCATCCACTCGATAAGCGACCGAAAGCCCATCGAGTTCAGGTACGCCTCGCCAGCCTCGGCAGTCTGCGGATCCATGATGAACAGGCAGCTCGTGCTGTAGCTGCTCGGTGGATCTTTCACAACAGCGTCCCAGTCTGGCACGAGGAGGCTCTGATCACCTTGGCACGCTTGAAACGACGCGCCTGCCTGCCTGCTTGAGCAAGGAGCCGAACGAAACGGTCCGCGTCCCGCGCTTTCTGCTGGCGGCTGCTCGAGTGTCTGAAGAAACAGTGACGACAATTGTGGGGGCCGAGATGAGCGGCGAGCTTCCGGCCGACGGGGCGAGTTTAACTCCTGGGATTCGACGATCCAGGAGCTACGATGTCATGTTTGACGGTCCTCCGAGCGTTCGTAACGAAGCCTACGGAGACGGAGACGAGCCGCCAGTGGCTCTGCGACTCCATCGTCGCAAACTTGCGCCGATGAACTCTCTACCAGGACTGACGATCCAGACCCAGTACGCTAGTGCGACGGCAGATGCTCTGTCCTTGGAGATGCCGCGAACGAGCTACAGCAGTGCGTTTGACGACGATGACGACGATGGCCCACGGCAAGCGTCGGCGTTCCTCCATCGGCGAGTGAAAAGCTACAATGAGTCGCCGCCGTGGGTTACCGCCGAGTTTGCACATCGAGGTCGAACTTACACAAAGTCGCTTGGAAGCTTGGTCAAGCACCTTGCACCGTCAAGCGATTGTTATGGCTCTTCGCCAGCTCCGATACCATTACCATCACCATATCCTTCTCCTCTAGCTCAGGCTAAAAGTGCATCGCCAATGATCTGGTCGCCTCGAAGTGAATATGGAGTGGCTGCGACGCCGGTCGTCGACTATCCGCTCAGATATGAGTTTGCGCTCATTCTTCACAACAAACCCACAACACCGCGTATTTTAGCAAGAAATGGACTCGATGCCGTTGGCAAACGGCAGATGGAAGTCATCCAACGGTGCATTAGTGCTGGACTCGAGATTTCGGTTCTTTCGAGCTCGCTGTACTCGCGAAAGTACATGGTGCTTTTACTCCGACCAACCCTTGTTCGCCTTCAAATCGAGAAAAGCCGCCTCGTGTTGGAACGCTGGCTTCAGATTGGCGCAGTTGGTGAAGTACCGTCAGAGATTGAAGAACTCATCGCTGCAAGCAATATTGGTGCGACGCCAAGCAGCAAGTCAGCTTTTGACAAGTCAGATTATCCTCGAGCAGCATTCGTCGATGATGACCGCAAGTTCACACCTGCTGAGCGCTTGCAGACCATTGCACGTATCATATCCTCTACATCAAACACGGACGAGTTAAATCCACCAGGAGCAGAAATTTCGCTTGAAGACGACAATCGCAGCGATGACATCGTAATGTCTTGTTTCCCACTCCACAATCGAAGAATCAACTCTGTGTTATTGTCCAAGTGTAGTCACTGGTGGTGGAAGTCGAATGAGATTACGAACGAGCTTCGGTACTATTACGGGGAGCGCGTGGCTTTCTACTTCGGGTTTGTATTCCTGTATACCAAATGCCTGACTGTGCCTGGCCTTGGCGGTGCCATCGTCTATGTGTCTTGCCGCTGGCTCGGGGCAGTTGAGTACATGCGAGCGTTATGCATCTTTGGATTTGGCACTGTGACGGTGTGGGGGACATGGTTTCTCAAAATGTGGACCAGGAAGAATACCCTCCTCAACGATGCGTGGAACCTTCGATTGTTTAAGGAAGCAGATTACCCGAACTCAACTTTCAGGCCGCAAGGGTATCGCGAAGTTATCGACTCTCATGGAGCTCTGCTCTTTCGCGAGCCGTATTACAATCCACTGTGCCGTATCCCAGCCTACATTCAGACCTTCCTGGTGTTTACTATTTTCATCGCGCTTTACGTGACTGGAATTACGTTCTTCGTTCAATGGTACACCGCTGCAATGATGGCGCCAGTGTGCAGTGACTGTCCGCATTGCACCGCCTTCCTCTCGTGCTTTGACACGGCGCGGCCCACTCTATTCACGTGGCGGTGGCTCTACATTCTGGTGCAGGGTATTCTGCTGGGTATTTCTCTCGACATTCTTGTTTATCTGCTCAGCGTCAAACTTATCCACTTCTTCGTATCGCGAGAGAATCATGCAACCGAGGCCCAGTTCCAGCGTACGATGATCAACCGGTTGTTTGTAATCAACTGGATCTCGTTCTTCCTCTGGTTTATTCTCATCGCATTCGTCATCGTTCCATTTGGTGAAGAGGTCGAGACCTGGCTTTCAGAGAACTTGAAGTACAAAAAGCTGACTGTGGACTGGGAAAATGGGGTCATCGATATGTCAACTGCTTTGGTTACACCTCTGCTTATCACACAAGCCCTCAACTTGCTCATTGACACGTCGCTCCCCCACGCATTCCGACGAGAGACAATGCGGGCCTCAAAGTTGGCAAGAAAGATCATGCGAGCCAATCCAGCTGAGACGCTTCTAGCACTTTCTGAATATCAATCGTCATTTGAAAATATCCCCATTGATAGCACACAACCTAACCAAGCTCCCGCACTCGAGTTTAAACGCAAGATTGAGGTTCGTTTTGTTTGCTTTGACTGGTTCCATCACTTTCTCGATCGGCTCATTTCGATATTGTTATGCGTATAGCTCCAGATCATGACCCCGATTCGTATCCCTTACATTGAAAAAGCGCTTGGAGTTTCTATCAGTACGCTAGAGGGATTTGAAAACGGCCGTCGTACGTTTATCTCATTGCTGAACAAAGAGAATGCAGTGCTGACAAGATGTGTGCTGGTGTAGACTTCATGACCGCTGATGACGTTCTCGAAGAGAGCCACCTCCCGTTGTATAATGCTTTTGTACGTTTGCTATATTGTTTCATGAGTGAAAGTCATTTCCTAATATTCTTGACCAGCCCGACTACCTGCGGATGGTGATCCAATACGTAAGACAACATTACTTCCCTTTGTTGGAGTTCTTGAAAGTCTAATGCTAGAGTGTTACCAGGGCTACGTCGTGATGTTCTCGGTCGTGTGGCCATTCTGCGCACTTGCTGCCTTCACCAACAACATTGTGCACATTCGCAATTGTTTCCACAAGTTGTGCATTCTCCGGAGGCGACCAGTCCCACGTAAAGCTAACAGCATCGGACAGTGGGAGAAAATGCTGTTCACCACTCTTATCTTGGCAGTGTTCATCGTCGTCGGGCTCATCTGCGTTAGCACAGGGGAACTTGAATATTTCCTAACTCAATGTGTTGTGTTGGACCGGTTTAACGGCAAAGATTTCAGGTGAGGACTCACGATGTGTTGAGTTATTAAATGCACACATGACTAATCCTGAATTATAGCATGAATCCAGACTTCTCCTGCGTCGATATCTCGTCGAGATTCCTGGTTGCTTTAGTGCTCGAGCACGCTGCTATTGCAATCGTTTACATTTTGATGGACAACATATCAGACACTCCGGCCCTGGTACGGGTTTCGTTCCAGCGTAAGAAAGAGCTAATTCGACGTGCGATCTGTGGCCAAGCTACTTCTGCTCCGTCGATGCCGTCGACACCAGTGTCACAGCACGGAGGATCAAGGCATGAGTCTGCCACGAAATCATTTGACCATGTGTAGGAAAGGAAGAGAAACACAATTTAGGTTTTCATGTAAACGTTGATCTTGATGGGGCAGTCGTCAGCTTGAGCCATCTTGACCGGAACTACACTGCCGCGACCCGAGTCACTTTGCCACGACTTGTCAGCAAACACCCAGGAGTTTGCTGTGTCTCTTGCGTTGACAGTAATAGACGATTGATCTGCCTCCTCGACTGTGTGGGCAAATAGTCGGAAACTCGCAGGTGCATCCGATGATTCTGGAATGTCAACGAGTGCTGGAGCTGCCACTATGGACACCAGCGCAGCTCGAAGCACCTCTCCGATCTCATTCAGCGGTAATCTTGCACTCGAACGAGGCGAGTTGGCATCGATGGTACTCAGATCTACCCCTGGCTCGATGAATAGCGTCCTGACTGTCCTTCCCTGGTCGCTGAGGGCGACGATGGCGAGCTTCTCCAGTTCCCCGTCGAGAATCCACTGCTTGCAGCCGTCCAGAACCGAGTGCACGTACTCGCAGAGCTGCGGGTGGCGGTTCATGTGGACCGGAACGTCGTAGAGCACGGCCTTCTCGAAGGATTCTGGGGCGTCAAGAAAGTGTAGTTGTGAGTCGAAAGTCGAGGCTGATGCTTGGAAGTTGCGCAAGTATACCTAGCGGATAAACCTTCCACGTGAACCTGACGCAGCCATCCCGACAGGACAATCGTTAGACTGGGAAAAAGCGCTCATCATCTGGGTCAAGTAGAGCAGCCCACACGCACAGCGTCTCGTGCACCGCCGCCTCCAGGAACTCGAGCACGAGCGCCGCCAAGTGCTCGGCCATACTGAAATGCAGGAAGCCGTCCCAACGGCTGTGTCACTATAATGAAACCATTTGGGTGTTGGTATGGGTCACTCTTTTCGCACCCCTTCCTCCTCCTCGACGCCAGTCTCGAACTCGCAGGCTCAGCAGCATGTCGTGGCGCAACTTGGCGTACGGTTCGCAGCAGGCGGCGGAGGCGGCGCCCGCCGTCGTGCCTTCCAAGGCTCCGACCACGGCCACGATCGTCTCGCAGGGTGCGTGTCCTGGCTCAGGAGCTTCCGCTTCAGCTTCAGCTTCAGCTTAAGCTCCAGCTTCAGCTTTAGCTTGAGAGTTGGCGATTGGGCCTAACGCGGAGCGGAACGGGCCAGTGGACGCGTCGCAGGTGCCCAAGAATGACGGCGCCAAGGTCTACAAGATCCTCGAGTACATGTGCAAGATCCCCATGCACAAGGCCGTGACGGTGGCCGACATCTTCCAGCACACGGGCGTGGTGCGTCGAAGTTTCGCAACCAAGCGACTGCGAGCGGCTAACCGACCTGTTACCGACGCCACCCACTACAGGACCTGTCCATGGACGACCAGGTGGAGCAGCGCCTCAAGAACAACCCCAAGGTCCGCATCGAGGGCGACCAATACGCGTACCAGGTGAGCAGGTGGAGCGCGCTGAGAGATGGAGAGAAGCCGCGCTGACGACCTCGATCACTCCACGCAGGCGAAATACGACATCAAGAACCGCACGCAACTGCTCAAGATCCTCGACCGCGTACGTCGCGACCCGCTCAGGTGTTGAAGCTCTATTTGCTGATCTCGCTACTATCGATACATACAGATTCCGGAAGGCGTGCCCATCGAGGACCTCATGGACTGTTACGTCGGCATCGAGGACGACCTGCGCGACCTCGCGCACACCGGCGAGATCATCTGCGTCAAGAACGCCGAAAGCGGCGCAGATGTCTACTACTCGCGCGGGATGACTTTCTTGGTTGATGTGTCTGGGGTCGCCACGGTCGAAGCTGGGCGCTACCTCGTCCACTCGACCCAGGACATCACACCAGAAGTGCGACGCGGCGACGCAATTCGTGTTGGAGACAAGTGGTTTCGGGTGTCAGCAGCCGTGAAGGTGCGTTGGTATGCTGTTCTTTTTGGTGCCTCGTGCCCATGCTTACCAGCTTTTGTTGGCAGACGTCGAGTTCTGCACGACCGGTTCCGTTTGCAGGAATGACTACTCGTAGCGTTTCGTCGACACGCGATCCCAACGTGACCAAAAAGATTAAGTATGCTAAACTTTAGAGGCGTACTTCATGTGTTGACTGGCATGCTGATGAGGTTGTGAATGTGCGATAGATTCATGCTGAAGTTTGACAAGGACAACGTGCCTCTAGATCAGCCATTCCCAGACGCAAAGGGCCGGACTCTCTTGAATAACGAGCGGTGGGACCACCTGCCTCAAAAAGGCCCCAAATTCCAGATGGCAAAGCACGGTAGGAAGTTTATTTGATAAATACTTGTGGAGGTAATGATGCCCTGAAACTCACGAGATATGATAAAAGGGTGCACGAACGATATCCGCCAACTCTGGCGCGACACGCTGCGTCACTGGCCAACGGATCGAACGGAGTTTGAGCGCAAGCTCGTCCAGGCAGGTCTGACGACCCAAGCAAAGGTGGACGCAAACCGCCGCCAAGCTAAGCGCCGTCTGAAAGAGGAGAAGAAGAAGTCGCGACCTCGCAAGCAGCGCGACATCAAGATTTCGAACCAGCATCTCATCGGAACCGAGCTCGGCGAGATTCTCGCGAAGGGTGGCGGCGAGCAGTTCACTCTTGGTGCCGTCAAATTCGAGAAGAACTAGGCGATCTGAGGTCACCTGCAAGATTGCGCTGCACAATAGCTGCATAATAGCAACCGAGCAAAGAAAAACAACATCTTTCTAATAAAATACCTGTACTTGAAAGCAACTCGGCACCAACATTTTCTAAGTAAGCTCCGACATCTACAGCTGTACGTTCAAAAGACTCCCTGTCGTCGGAAGAAAATGTAACTGGCACCACCGATAAGAATCATGAGGCCAATCGAAAAGAGAGTGACTCCCCAGAACCATCCCTCGCGCGTGCTAAGGTTTGACTCCAAGTTCATACCGAACACCCCGGCGATGAACGTGCCGACGGAAATGCTGATCGCCATAATTGAGAACAGAATGTCCACGCCAAGCAAGTAGTTTCGCATCGAGTCGAGCTTCAGCATCACCAAACTCTCTGTGTTTTGGATGCGATGCTGCATTAGGGCAGCCTTGGTGCGTGTAGAGAAGATATCTTGGAGGTAGTTCTCGATGAGCACTTCCGCCTCCTCCGAGTCAAAGCTCCAGAGATCGTTCAGCAAGGAGGGATTCTCGTAGAGCTTGGTCAAGTACAGCAGACGTAAATCCTCCTCGTTGTCCAAGAGCTCCATGAGAGCTCGTCGAACGCCATCGACCTGCGACTCGAACTCATTGATAGTGTTCTTGAAGACACGAAGTGTCTCCAGCTCGCCTGGAGAAGTTTTGCCGGTCGCAAGTCGGTCGAGGGCAGTGGACACCACTGGTGCAGTCTTGTTGTAATCGAGCTCGAAGTACCGACTGAGCGTCGACAGTAATGCCTCCAGCGCTCTGGTTGAACACAAAGCAGTTGATGAGGACGAGTATCTCCGAGCAAACCTAAATGAAAGCCGTACTTGAACTCGTAGGGCGAGACTCCCGACTCTAGCTTCATCACGTCGTGGAAGCTGGTCTGGAGCATCAGCAGCAGGCTGTCCGCTCCGTCCGGTACGAACACGAGGCACGCGTTGCGCATGATAACCGCACGGATCGGATCTGCAACGCATATAGAGCGCGTCAGAGAGCGTTTCGCGTGGCTTCAGCTGGCCTGTGGCGCGCTCGCACCGGCGTTGACGAGGATGGCCTGGTTCCGCAGCTCGATGGAGGGCTCGTTCGATACCGAGAAGGCGTTGTCGAGCTTGCGGATGTCTCGCGCGTGCACCCTCTGCTCGCCCAGACCGTCAGCCCAGTCCAGCGTGTCAATCCCTCGGCGGCGGACGCACCTGGACGTCGCAGATGGTGCCGTAGGGCGCCTGTCCCGGCGGCGCCGAGGCCGCGCGGGCCTCCCTGGCGTGCGCCAGCGTTTGCGCCTGGGCGGCGGCAGCGTCAGCGCTGAGCTTGTCGATCACGGGCGTGGCTGCGTCCTGCGCGAGCCGCAGGATGTCCACGCGGCTCATCTCCTCGAAGGCCGCGTCGCCCTCGGCGTCGAAGCGCAGCACCAGCAGCCGCGCGCTCTTGAGCGACGGGTCGAACTCGCACGCGAACTGCTGCTGCTCGCGCTTGCGGGCGGGCGAGCCCTGGGCCAGCGCCGCCTCGCGATCGTCCACCAGCACCACGTTCATGGCGTGGAAGCTCGCGCTCGGCGTGTCGCCGCCCGCGAGAGGCGACAGCCGCGACGCCATGGCTGCTGCTTGGAAGCGCGGGTTCCGGACTGGGCGTTTCCGATTCGACCAATCACGAGGCGGGTTCGCAAGTACCGCACGATTCGCGGTAATGCGACAAATCCGTCCTATAAACGGGATTACGATGGATCCAATCATTTTGCTCTACACGAACCCAACGCATTGCAACGCACTAGACACAGCATCACGGAAGTATTGGCCTACACCAGCAGCCCCTATAGCTCAGTGGTAGAGCACTCGCTTCGTAAGCGAAAGGTCGGTGGTTCGATCCCGCCTGGGGGCTCATCTTTTCATTCTTCTCACACTCCACCATACTTTTCCACTTTTCCACTTTTCCACTTTTCCACTTT